>JANHGO010004852.1:0-24098 GCA_024606505.1 Aquila spilogaster
AAACCATTAGATGTAGAATTCATGAAGGCTCTTCATGGAAAAGTCAACATTGTCCCTGTGATTGCCAAGGCTGACACGCTGACGCTGAAGGAGAGAGAGAGGCTGAAGAGAAGAGTAGGTCTAACGTTTGGTCCTGAAAACAGTGTGCTTGTACGATGTCAAAGCCAAGCATAGAGTAAATTCAAACTGAAGAGGGGTGAATGACATTGGCCAAGGAACTAATGTTCAGAAAGTGTGGGGTCCAAACCTCTGAGGTTGGGTGTATTTCGGCAGTTACACTTGATAAGAATCTGGCCATTCTTGGCTTTGTCTGTCCTAGCAAGCAGTGCATTCCAACAGAGAGCATGCCTTTATAGCAAACCAGTTTGTAATGAGGACTTAGATCCTTCTGAAGAGTGTGCAGTGTAGATGTTGTTTCAGTCTAACTCTAATTTAGTTCAGCTGACTGAATGCTCATTAGCGGTGGGAGTGTGTTAGGTGTTACAGTACATTTTCAGGTTTCGTTTCATCCAAAAGAAACTTGTTTGTGTGCTCTGTGCTATATGATTTGTACTAAGGCATGGTTAAATCAGGTGTTTATACGAAGGTGACCAGCTTTATGATGAGCTAGGTGGAAGGAGTGGGGGAAAAGACATTCACTGACTTGAAGAAGTCTAGATCTTGCTGCAATAAATTCTGTCCAGGCTTTTGAGCTTTTATTTTATTCCTCCACAAATGCTATGGGGAAATTATGTGTATCATGGGTAAAAATTGAAAGAATACCTTAGGGAAATAACATAGCAGAGAAATGAGTGCTTATGCTGCCTTCATTGCTTCTTTTTTTTCTGTGGTTATACTGACTTGTTGAAAGATTTTCTTCTGACACTAATAGTGGTCATGGAACTGCTGCTTTTAGAACTGTATCTGATCTTTCAGCAGTGTACTTCAGGCTCAGTTTTCACAGGTACTTATTTTCTGGTTCAGTGTTTGGTAGCAGAATGATGCTGAAAGAATTGAAGCAAGCATTTAAGTGGAGCATTAGAGAAATATTTGACAGCGTAATTCACTCGGAATGCTGAATGTTCCAATGTCTAAAATAACTGAATATGAAATAGGTTCTAGCTACATTTACCTTTCGTTAAAATAGTTCTTAGGTGAAATGAAGAGGAACATACTCTTACTAGGTTTCAATACGTGTTATAATTATCTTGTCTTTCTTCTGTTCTACTTTTATTTGCTGCTCATTGGTCTCTCTTAGGGTCCAGCACAGTATAGTACCCATATTGTTTGATATTTGCTTCTGTGTGCTGTTAACACAGGATTTTAGTTGCAGTGTGGCAGTAACGCAGGCAAACGTGTTTCCTGATGGGAATTTCAAATTTGTGCAGTTCTGTGACTGATGTTAGACTGAGGGCTTATGATGTGTGTGTATTGTGGAATATGGAGGTGGATCCCAATTTGCATACTGTGATGAACAGATTATTTTAAAGGCAGCCTCTCTTGACCATGTTCTGTGCTATCCACGCCTACCTCCTTCCAGTTTAGAGCAAAGTTAGTTTTAACTGATTAGTCTTTAAAACAGTCTTTGCTTACACCGAGCAAAATTTCTGCATGGGCAAACTAGAATGAAATCAACAGCTATTACTCTGTGGTCTGAGGGAGCGGTTAGGAAACAGGTAGAAAACAATCTTCATTATTTTTATTCTACTGGCAAAGGTCGCTCAGCAAACTGAGTTTATATGAAGTCAAATGTATAATGTAGTTCCAAAGCTTTGAAAGTCTAGCTACTGTATATTATTCTAAGTTAAAGCGTCTTGGGTAGCGGAATCTCTAATCAGGAGTAAGAATCAAAATCCTTTGCTGATGCGACTTGAAGTATTTTCTTTTCTTTTTTTTTGGATCTCTTTGCCATTTGGCCGTCAATCTGAAGTAAACTGTTTTTGTTTTGCTGCTTAGTCCAAAGCAGCAGAGCCAGTTTTGTGGTGCTTGCAAAGGAAACACAGCTTGGAGTAATTCCTGTTTGGTCTTTCTGGAATTCAAAGTTATTTTCTGTCCCTCTTGAGTGGGAAGAAATGCAGGGCAGTTTCACAAGCTGTGCCATGCAAGGCTGCTAAGGAAACCTGCTCAAAAGAATGACTTCATGAGAGGGGAACTAATATTTTGCCTTTTTTTTTAATTTCCCATGGGAAGGCTAATCTTTAAGAACACAGAATCCTCTGAGGCCAATAAAATTGAGATTTGGAAAAGCAAAATGCTGTTTCATTGTTAGGACCATGAAATACAGTTTGTTTTTATTGCGATTCTTTTTCCTTTCAGGAAAGCACTAGGTTTAACAGCTGTAATATATTATTCTAGCACCCTTTGTTGTTGGCTTTCCCGCTATTGTTTCACTTGTGTTTTATCTTTAAGATCTCAGTCACGTTAAATGTGTTTTCTTGTTTTATGCAGATACTTAAAGGCATCGCACTGCAGCACTGCCCCACCTATCCCCGCTCTGCATGTTTTCTTCTCGTTTGGTGATAAGTTAGTTATCTTCCATTTTGCAAAGCAAGAATAACATCTCTTGATTTAAATGTAGTGGAATTAATATAAGTTATTGGCAACACCTATTCCCATTTTTTTTCCTTTTAGAAGTATGACTCTTTGCTTAGGTGCAGGCTCCTGTTTTGTTCTGGGCGCGTGTGTTGGTGCGGGGGATGTTTATATACCTGCCAGGAAAGCACTGTCATGGGAATTCTCATCTAATGGTGTGAGGGATTGTGTTATTTTCAACAGCTGTGTGATAACCAAGGTCTAGTTGGACAAGTTTTATTTATACTGTAGCCACTGGTTGCTACCACAACAGAAGATTGAGGAGCCCAATAGTACTACACGAAGATTCATTAAGACCTGTCCCGTGCAGCTGGAATCTAGTTTTAATTGTGCTATCCAGTTAGAATGTTTGTTTTAACACCTACAGTCACATGGCGGCACAAGTGCTCATGTAGACATTTAGGAATGTTTTTGATTGCCTCAAAAAAAGAAGGAAAAAAAAAAAAGCCCCATCGTGGCTGCGGCGGTGCTGCTGGCTGGGTGCAGCACCGGTTGTGGCGTTACAGTCCCAACCCTTTGTGGAACACTGATATAAGAAGTGTGTACAGTTTATCTTTTTTCTGCTAAGATATCCTGTACCACTTTGAAGAGAGTTCTTGAGGGATGTCAGCATTCCTAATGTTCTCTTCAAACTACGCTCTTTTTTGGTGAAAGAAAGTGTTGACAGTGCTTTTCTCACAAATGTTTTTAATAGTATGACAATGGAAGCTTTTCCTTCAGCTTTAAAGAAAGGATTGAACGGTGCCACTTGCCACATGCCTGGAATCATGCTAGCTGCTTACCCCTGCAGTGAGTTCCTTAGGAAAACAATGTATGCAGGAATAGTTTGTTGGGATTTTGTTAATCCTAGACATTAGTGACAATGAAAAGAGCTGATTATGGATTTTTTTTCTCTTGATGGACTTTGAATAACAACCTTCTGTAGTTGAAGTGAGTAATTAGATTTTGTCTTTTTGATTCAAGAAACAATAGAGTGTCTTAATTTTTTGTCCAGATATTTTTTGCATGGGTTGTATTGTTTTTGATGCTTAACTAATGCATCCCATCTCCAAATTCATTGGTTTTATTTCTTCATATTAACTTTTTGGTTTTGTCTGCTCCTATACTATGCTCCATGTAAACCTGTGGTTTAAGTCTGTCTGTTGAGTGAAGAAAAAATAAAAAATGCTGGTATTTTCTACATAGGTAGAACGAAAGTAAGATGTAAGATAGCACCTAATCTATTTTGGTAGTTCATAAAGTAAAAGAACTGTAAAAGTAGTGATAATTCCTGTTAATTGATTGGTTTTTAAAGCAGCATCGGACTGCTTTGAGCAGAAGAACATGCTTTGAGACTTCTAGATGTGACAGACCAGTTATGTTTTTCATGTATCTTTAATGTAATGGTAACTCTTCAATGGAAAACGAAAATTTATTATTTTCCTTCTTCTTTTTTTAAACTCCTCAGGTTCTAGATGAGATTTCTGAACATGGCATTAGGATTTACCAACTCCCTGATGCAGATTCTGATGAAGATGAGGAATTTAAAGAACAAACCAGAGTCTTAAAGGCAAGTTTCACTCTTAATAGTTTACTTTTTTGCTGCAGTATTCAGGCCCACTGTATGCTTAATTCCTTTATAATACGCTTTGAAAATTCAAATTTTCTTTTTGGAAAAAAATGTTGATTCTGAATTATAATTCTTTTTAATCCTTTCTTTGCTTCATCAGAGCTCCAGATGTAGTATTGTGACTTTCTTTTCTTTTTTACGTGTAAGTGAGCATTCACCAAGAACTGTGGTTTGCTGTCTGTTTTATGACAGCCTGACAAACCTTTTAAAATGCAAGAAAAAGAGAACGTGCACATTACAGTTACTATACTAATTAACAACTTTCTTCTTGTTAGCATAGGTAATAAAGGTTTTAATTAAATCACTTCCTGTCACTACTCTGATACTTCCACAAATGCTTGAAGAACATATCTGAAATTCTGTCTCCAGCTACTTCAGTCTGTATCTGAAGCATGTTTCTGTTGGCTGTTTTCCATGCATGATGCTATGTCAGATGACAAATTATGCCCAAATTGTGTTTCAACAACAGTCAAACGTTCCTAAAGCAAAGGGTCATTTCCTTTTGAGCTTCTGCTAAGACAAACCAATCCTAACAGAGCTGTGGATTTCAATAAGAGGTTGCACCGTCCAGCATAGGATTTGTTGGTTTTCTGATGTAGAAGGATTTTATTAAAATACTTTTGTCAACATTTCTTTTCCCCATCTCCTGTCTGTTACCTATATCTTTGTGCTTTCCTTAAAAGAAAAAAGCAAACAACTAAGTCTACAAAGAAAACATCAGCCCCCCCAAAAAAGAGACCAACCCACCCACCCAACCAAAGGGCGACGCAATAACTTGTTTTGCTCTGTCTCACTTAGGCTAGCATTCCCTTTGCTGTTATTGGATCCAATCAACTTATTGAGGTGAAAGGGAAAAAAATCCGAGGCCGTCTGTATCCCTGGGGAGTTGTTGAAGTTGAAAACCCGGAGCACAATGATTTCCTTAAATTGCGCACAATGCTGGTGTGAGTAATGGTAAAGTCATTGCATCTCCTGCTGACTGAACTCTGTTAGAATGACTAGAGAATGACATGAACGTGAATTATTTAATTCAGCGGTAGCCCTAATGAAGTGTAAATTGCCTCTTTTTTTGCCTCTGCCTTTATCCCCCAGCTTGATTTACTGCTGTAATCTCTGGTTTGACTTAAAATATTTTCTATTTTTTATATTATCAGATACGTTATATCTTATGTGAACTGTTTTTATGTCATTATATATAAACTGAAGCTTTCTTATAGTGCGGTGAGTGAGGCAGAGAGGCTTTTAGATGCTAAAGTGATTGATGAATCCATGAAGACAAGTATTCTAAAGGCAAAGCTCAGTTTTCTTGTCAGTGTAGGAAAGTCTCTGTTAAATAGGATACCCCCCACCACTGGTGCCTGTAGCTGATATGGGTATTCTGCCAGCGTAGATGGTTTTAAGTAATTTCTTATGATAACTTGCTATTGCTGTAAGTTGAATTCTGTTGTGCATTCTTAGTTTTAGTCTTTGCTGAGCAGGGACTGCCCTCTGCTGGTCATCATTTCCAGCAGCATTTCTTTCTCTTGACAATTGAAAGCAGTTAGGCGATGTCAGCTGTTGCCTTAGCCAAGCAGCTCCATGCAGTTTTCAGTTACAAAGTGTAGTTAACAACCTTTTAAGTGTCAAAAATACTTTAGGAATTAAGTTTTTTGAATGAGTCTTCACAAGGTTCTAATGCTGCAGACTCATATAAACAACTCCTTTAAAGTAGTGCTTGAACAAGACGACACACTTGTATGTGTTTTAAGAATATTGGCGGGAGGGTACTAAACTATAACTTAAAAGACTAGCGAGCATGAAAGCCGTGTCCTGGCTAGCCTTATGGCAGACTTGGTCTATCAAAATTATTCTTCTAGTGAATGCAGTCATTATATAAAATAAAAGTGGAAGATAAAAAAATGTTTATCTTCCCTCTGATAAGGATAAAGCACTCAGTAATGCTTTGCATATTCTAGAACTCACATGCAGGACCTGCAGGAGGTGACCCAAGACTTGCACTATGAGAATTTCCGTTCAGAGAGGCTGAAGAGAACTGGCAAGTAAGTATTTGTGTGTCTTTGGGCTCTCTTGCTTGTGGGTCTCTTCTTTTTCTCGGAGGCACCTGGCACACTTTTCTTGTTAAGTAATTCCTCTTGTTCTTCATTGTCTCTTATCAAATTTCAATATGTGGAGTTAGTGAAACTCGTAGGACGCTTTTCTTGAAGTGTTAAGCATGACTTTTGTGAAGTGCTGTACTAACAAACAGCTGTTCTTGTTTTCATATCCATTCCCTCTTCTCTATGCTTTTAAGTGGAAGATGTATAAAGAAGCAGGATGTAGACATCATGAGATAAAACATATCTGAAAAAAACAAACCCTAGTGGGCACATTTATATAAATCACAGCCTATTAAGCTGATGGAATAAAGACTGCCATGCTGTTTTTTTTCTTGCTCCTTCGTATATAGCTACAGACAGAAGTTTAGCCCAAGCAATCTTTTTTTGTAATGTTTTTTTTCTTTTTTCTTGTAATGCTTCTGTCCTTGGCAAATTTAATGCTTTAAGTCCACAACTACTCGTGCTGCATCTATCTTGATAGCAACATATTCTTCTCCTCATCTTGTTCTCTGTATTCTGATCTTAAACAGGAGGAGAAATAGCTTAAGCAGCAATTCCACAATTGCTTTCATGGATGATTTTGTACCATGGATAGGTGGTAGATGGAATCTTGTGGCAAAAAATCCCCGTAGCAATGAGGAAATTACACTTTAAGAAACGGAGGAAGAAAATTAGATAGTGGGGATAACAGGAGCCTAGGAAGAGGTAGAAGATGGCGTTTTACAAAAGAGATAAAAATGTGTTTAAAAATGTCCCCATTTCCGCTATGAGAAAGCATGCAGACTCTTGTGTTGTTACAGTAGCTGAAATACGAACCTTGAAGCTGTTCTTGGAGACTTTTTCTGTATCTTAGATCTTCAGTGTGTTCTTTTGTTCGATAGGCCTGTTGAAGAAGAAGTTGTAGACAAGGATAGAATCCTTCAGCAGAAGGAGGCTGAGGTAAGAGAGCTTTTAGAACCACTGTTCTTTAAATGAACCTGCCATGCTCTGCTTGCAGTGTTTTGCATCAACTACTGCATGTTGAGTGCAAGATGGGAGTAGTGAGAAATAACAGATATAATCTGTTGTGTGCAAGTTGACATACAGGTTGCCTGTGCAAGGTGTAGTTGTATGCTGTGTACAGTAGGTTGCATGTGGGGACTCTTGGTTGTGTAGGCAGAATATCTATCATCTCCAGTTTGCATGCTAGCTTTCCATAAATAGAACTTATTTTCTGGTAAGTACCAAAGCCTATTAATGTCTGTTATCTACGCGTGCTGTTTTAAACATATGTTGGAGTAGAATGGTAGACTAATGTCATTTCAGACGTGTATGGTTTCGCACAGATGTGTTGACATTAGATTTATCCATGTCCTGTGCCTAAAGAGTAGAAAAGGTTACAGCCTTAAAAATCCTATGATATAATTTGTGTGCGTCTCTTTATCTTACTCCTGACTTGCAGCAAAATCCATAAATTTTCTTTGATACCACTCAACTTACGGATTTGCACTTTTCAATCTTTGTTTTCTTATTCTGCATTCAAGTTATTGCTGAGCCTTTCATCCTGATATTATGTTGAAGTTCTAAAGATTCAGAGATTGTCAGCCTAGTATTTAAGTGTAAGTAGTATGCTGCCAATGCTTATGACCTCTTGCATGGTGGAAACACTTTCTGCCAGTTGGAAGTTGGTGTTTTTTTTTCTGTTTATCCTTATTCTATCTAATTCAGCTTTGATTCAAGTCCATAAATGGAGGAGTGCATGACTTAAAAGACCAATATATATATATATATATATATATGCAGTGATTTGGGTAAGATATTAAAGTAATAATAGCAAAAATACAACCAATTATGTGTATGTCTGAGTTGAAAGATTCGGACTCTAGTACCTGGAAGTTTATGAAATGAGAGGCTACAGAGAGCTTTGCCTCTGACCCGGTCACCTACAGACCTGTGGCTATTGCACTGGACACCGCTTCAGTTACTTCAGTCTGTGCGTTTCCCTTTTCCTTTATAAAATCCGTGTTTAAAAATAGCTGACCCTGGTTACCAGGCACGTTGACATAATCAACTGCTTCTGTATTTCCCTTTAGGAAATTTTTTCTTGCTATGCATCACTGTAGCTAGTAGTTAATAACATGAATTACCAGAGATTAGATGAGGTAGACACACTTGAAGTTCTACAGTGATAAAGATGCAGCTATGTTGCTGAGGTGATGACCGTGCGGTGGAAGTTCTCCAAGTACCCTGTACACAAACCAGCTGCCTCCCCTTTACTGGTGTATGTCTGAAACAGCAGCAGACCACCAGTCAATCCCCAGGGGTACCAGGTGCTTTGGAAATGTCAGAAGCATGGTTAGAGAAATACTTCTTCAATTTTTTTTCAGCGCTTCCATATTTCATACAACGCACTCAAGAGTTTAAGTGAGAACTGTTTATCCTTATGTTATTTAAATGACATAAATTGTACGTCCCTAGTAGTTAAGAAGAAATTTAGGTTCTAGAACTATTTGTCTTCAAGTTTACACCTGAAAACATTCTGTTGTAACTCTTTTTGTTGGAACCTGTTGGCATGGTAAGCTCTGCATGATAGACTGATCTATTCTGACTCCGTGCAAATGTATATATAATATTTATATATACGTATGTAATGTAGCTTTTATGTAATATGGTTAAATAGGTGAAGTCTTGAATTTCTTGACAGATGATCTCTGCAAGTTCCCTCTGGGACTAATCATCTCTGAATAACTGCTGCTGAAGTTGCAGAGGATTAGGTTAGAACTTGAAAAAACAAATAGATTTTTATGTTCTGCATTCTGTTGTCCCTAAGAGATCAAGAAGCTTCGCTGAATCTTGTGTAGATAAGCTGGTATGAAATCCCTTCATCTCCGTATCATCCCTGTGGTTCAGACTGGGAAAAAATCTGGGGAGGAAAGAAGCACAGAGGAAATGGGCTTGCATTCCACGGCCTTTGCAGAGAAAACAAACATCCATTTCCCCTCCTGTTTTGCATTCCCATCAGTAACGGTGCCTGTTCTATTTGCAGTTTTGTGAGGTTTATATAACCTTGGAAGGAATGAACGCTTGGGTTAGTGCCAGGATCATCGTAATCAAAGCACCACTTTAAAATTATTTTCTATTATGCCAAAGGATGTGGTCCTCGGTTCACAATTTGGAATCGCTAATTTGTCGTTCTGAATGTGCTGCTCAGTTTGGCAGTGCTTTCTGTTCATCTTCAAGTGATGATCCGTTTTGCTGAGCTGGGAGGTGAAAGTAAGAATAAAGATAACCACATTCCTTACCGTAAATGTGCTGTAGTGCCGATTCCTTTGACATTGTGGCTCAGGCTCAGGAAAGCCTGGAGTGTTGTGCAATGCTTTTTTTTTTTACTATGAAAATATTTCATAATAAAATCCTTTCAGACTTTTAAGGGGGAATATTTCCAGGAAAATGTTAAGTCCATGATTACATGAAAACAACAAGAAACGAAATTCCTCAGATTTATTTATACAGATATATATTTAATGTTACCTTTCATTTTTTGCCTGCTGAGCACCTTGTTCAGACAGGAGAAGTGCCTGTCTGTGTTGTGGGCAAAGTATTAGAGGTGAAATCTCGTAGGTAAAGCAGAGCTGCTGAGCTGTGGTTCCTGTCCCTGCCAGGAGCTGTTAGGAAGCTGTATGATCCCCTTTGAGCTCTGTAACCGTCACCCTGACTTTAGAAGCCTGTTGTTTCCTTTGCGTTGCTACAAGTGTTGTATGTAATAAGTACCCGGTGGTTACATGATAGTTTGTTACCTTTTAGTCCTGATGTAAGTAGTAAAGTAGGTGGAGCTTATACCAAGGTTAAATTTACTCTTTTGATTGTTATTATCTGGGAATTTGCAGGACAGTTTCTTTAGTTCATGTTTCTAAATGTTGTTTCCTAGCTTCCTGCTTGTCATGTGGATCATCCCTGTGCTATCATGTTTCTTTGTGGAAGGCATGCAAGTTCCCTGCAGAATGTATTAATCTACTCTTACAAGCAAGAGGCTCTATTGCTGAGCAAGATCGAAGCGCTGTTATGCCCTTCTATTTGTAATGCAGGGGACAGAGACATTGCTTTGAGTTGTGTGTGGACCTTTAGATTTGTCTCTATTAAGATGAAAGACTGCTTTTTCTATGCTGTACTTCTAGTAGGGTGAGACACACAACTTATTTTGAACTTGTAATGTGTGGAAATGGTTCTTGTGTCCTCTCCTCACTTGAAGAGGAACATTGGAAGAGACTGGCATCGTTACCAAGTATAGTTTGGGTTGATTCCCTGTCTGGGGCAGAAGGCAGGTGCACAAGGGCCATATTTATTTGTGAATTTTACACTTGAGCTGCCAGGATTTATATGGTGCAGGTGATTTCCTTCTCGAGATATTTGTGTTCTCCCCAAATTCGGTTGTTACGTCTGACATTGACGCTGTTGCTAGTTGGCAGCGCCTGGCATTCCTCACGGGCTGGCTGTTGAGCCTGCTGCTGTGAAATGCATGGCTGCGACTTGGAGCAGAGATGTTTAGAAGCTGTAGTTCTACAGCAGAAAGAAACCACTCTGGATTGTTTGCATATCAAATGCTCAACAAAAGTCAGAATGAAATGCAGTGAAAACCACAGTTGTCTTCTGAAGATAGATGTGTATAAATGTCTCTGTGTTTTTCTTTCCTTACTTTTTTTGCCAACTTTCCTTTATTAAAAAGAAACATCAGTATCTTATTACGCTCTAGCAGCCATAAGATACAACAGTGTGCTGGTTTAATGGGCTTGTATCTTCCTGAAAGCCTTCCTGAATTCTGCCAAGAGCTTCTGCAGCCTGCCATTACTAAGCTAGTGGTGGAGACCAACTCTTCACCAGTAGATCTCAAAAACACAGGAAGCAAACATGAAAGGAAAATCCTACAGTCATAGTGTTAGTGTTAATTCTTTCGTCTCACGTTTGAGTCACCCAGCATATGAATTCTTTCATGGTGTGGACATGTTCTTATCTATTAGGTTAAGAAAACATAAGACTTAGAGATGTATTCAAGTCTTAACATAAGATGTTCATCTTAGAATCATAGAATGGCCTGGATTGAGAAGGGCCTTAAAGATCATCTAGTTTCAACCCCTGTACTGTGGGCAGGGTTGCCAACCTCTAGAGCAGGCTGCCCAGAGCCAGTCCAGCCTTGCCTTGAATGCCTCCATGTTGACTATTAGCAGAATGCTGCGCTTGAAAAAATCACCGTAATGTGTAACAGCATCTTTCCCCGTGATTACTGAATGGTTTCTATTTTGGGAATACTTCAGGCAAGCTCCCAGTACAGCCAGTTCTCACTCCAGAGGTAAATCTGCAGAAGGGTAATTCAAAAGACCAGGTGTCCTACATCTGTACAAATGGATTGTTGAACCTTTTCTTTCTTGTACCAGGAATCAACACAGCTCTCATTTCCGAGTCTTCCTCCTTTTTTTGTTTTCCATCCTGCAGTAGTATGCCATCTCTTTATCAGAGGCTGACTGTTCAGCAAGAAGATACAGATGGATGTCTAACAATCTGTAGAGTCAGCTGTAGCGCACTGCTCCTGTGATCTGCTCTTATCAGAGTGTATCTGCGCTGCAGTCACAAGAACCTGAATTAGCCTTTGCTGAATCCTATTCTGCTGCAGCAAGAGATGTGTCCCAGTATATAAGGCAGCTAATTTTAGGCAAGCTCTGCTGCCTCTGGCTGCACTGCGGTGTATGCAGTTCTGTTTCTTACTCTTTCCCAAATCTGTATCTGAAGCCAGGCAAGAAAAATTGATGCAGGCACCTGTAGCTGCTCTTCCCCAGTTCTAGGTGGGGAGCAGCACAACACTACATACTCTATGTGCACGTGCTCAAGCGTTCACTGCTGATTCTTTGGGGTTGAATGTAATGAAGTAAGTAGTATCTCGGTGGCTAATATGGCTGCCTGGAGGGAGATACTGTATAATTGTTGAAACACTGCAGTACATTTTCAGTCGAAGAGTTTTGTTCTTTTTTTTTCCCTCCAGAAAATATATCAGTCATTGTCTAAGTATGTACTACTAATGGTAAAAGTTCGATGGCACGATGTTAAAACTATGCAGTCACTCTTAGGATAGTAGAAACTTGCTACACAAGCAGCAGATCTGTTGTGTGATCTCCAGTCTCAGATGGCATCATATTTTGTACACTGTGCATGGAAATTGCAGCCTATTTGTTTCTAATTTGTAAGATAGAGTGCTTGCACTTGTGCACGTGTAGCTTCTCTAGCTGCATCTGAAAGGAAACACCTAATTATTTGTACACCAAATGAGAAGTAACTGCCTGTGCAGTTTGAATATCTGTTTCTTGTTCGTAGGACATTAATTCAAATCAATGTATTCTGGGCAAAAATAAGCATCATATGTAACTAGGCTTTAAGAGATGAAAATTAACTTCTTAGTCTCCAAGGAAAATTCCTTTAAGGAAAAGTTATTTCCAAGAAGATGTTATCATTTAGCTGTAAAAAGAAAAAAAAAGGTGCTCAGTATGTTGAGTCTGTCTTTCCAAACTTTGTAAGCATCTTCCTGTTCTGCCTTTGAAGAACTTTTACATTCTGTCAGCAGCTTTGGCTATTACTGTTGCTAAAAACTTGTGGAATTAGCTGGTTAGACATGAGATGAGTGCACAGTAGGATGCTGTGAGCACCAGAACAAAGCTGCTTCAGCTCGCTCAGGCTGTATACATACATAAAGAGAATGTTTTTTTCTTTATCCCAAAGTAGATGTTAATTCACTGATCTGCAAGCATAGATTGCTTCAAAAGATTTAAATTTTATTAATTGAATCTCATTGTAAGTATTCTTAGTAATCTCTTGAGAAAGCAGGATACAGTGCTTTAAAGAATCCGGGTTGGGAAAAACACAGTGTTCAATTCTGTGAATGAGTTAAATGTGTCTGGTTTATAAGGAGGCAAATAGGATCTGCTTTCTGCCATGGAAGAAAGCATTTCAAGTTTCCTGCATTTTGGACTCTTTGTATTGAAGCTGAGAGATTGTCCTGAACGTGTCGGTGTTTCTCTTCCAGCTGCGCCGCATGCAGGAGATGATTGCACAGATGCAGGCCCAGATGAGGATGAAGCCTGGAGATGACTAAGATCCTTAGTAGCTGGATGCACCAGGTATGACTTTTCTGACTCGTTTGCTCCTCCTACATAAGGTTTTCATAGTGATTGTTGCCAGTTCTGCACTTGGGACTTGCCCTTACAGTGCTTCTGGTAAAGCGGAGTGCTGTTCTGGTACTAAAAAAAAGTGATGCGGACACTGCTTTTCCATCTGTCTTTAAGATTTGCAGATGCTTATTCTCAGTGCCTTATTTTTGGACTTTGGTTTTGCAAGCAAAAAGCTGTTCAGAAGTTTGTCTGTATATAAACAAAAGTAGAGTATTTGGAGGTATGTAGACTTCTGAATTAAAACAAATGGCATTTTAGACAAACTGGTTAAGAGTACTGAATACTTGATGTTACGTATGATACATTGGGATCAGAATGAGTGAAGGAAAAAAGGTTCCTGTAGCAAATATCCACTGTGTGTTCAGAAATACTCATTTCTTTCTCCAGTACTTTTGCATATTTTATTTTTTAATGCAAGAATAAAAACCAGAAGGATATGAGGAGTCCTGTTGCTTAACACTGCCGTTTAATACTCCAGTTTTGATTGCTGGTCTTCTGGAATGTAAAGCTTGAATAAAATGGATTATATTATCCCTTATGACCTCGTGGCAGCTGCCAACATTCCAAGCCTAAAATAAGGAGATTTTTGTTGCCTTTATTTGAACTTTCAGTCTTCCTGTTTATATATTTAAAGAAAAAATCTTCTAAGAAATAAACTTACTCACTGGGCTCCTGTTTAAGCAGAAGTTGGTGGTTTTACTGTTATGTACACTGTAATCTTTGAGTGAAGTAGTTAACGGAAAGCAGCAGTTCAAGCTCAGGTTTTGTGCTGTTGCCATTCCAAGTCTTGCAGGTAGAGAAATCTTCTCATCATGTCTTCCAGCCTCCATACTGAGATATGTATTCCCTGAGCTGGAAACCTAAACACCGAGGTTAATTTGTGGCTAACCATGCAGTGTATGTGATAGCAGGGCCTGGCAGAAAGCTCTCATTTCCTCAGGCGGGAGCTGGTAATTATTCAGCCTGTTAAATTCTTTAGCCTGAAGTGAAGGTCCCAAGATTTCATGCTGACTTTATCACACGGCCAGACTCTCTGGTCTCTTTTGAAAATAGCTGGTTGGTAGGGGAAACCTTATATAGTATAAGTTGTTATTTCTTGTTGCAAGCTAGCGCAATTCTTTCTGCGCCTTACAAATCGTGCTTAATCACATGGCATCCCTTAAACTGATACTTGGTAAGTAAAATAAAAAATCACCCTAAATCTGATTGCCTTGTCCATATTTGTCACTTGCAGATGTCTGTGAAGTCAGCATCTGAGCACTGGTAGGATGCAGCACTCATAGCGTGGGTAGCCAGCAGTGGCACCCAGTTCCGTGTGTTTCACAGCTTCTGGAATACCAAATACGGCATTTATGGAAACAAACTGCAGCATGCTGTGTCCTGAGCTGAATTTGCAGCCATGGATGCATACGTAAACAAAGCTCTGAGCATGCTCATGTGTATTCAAATGAAATGTTATTTTTTAGATACTTCACTAATCTGGAATACATCTTGGACCACTAAATGTATGAACAGGAAAGCTCTCAGGGTTTGACTACATGGTCTTGTAGTGATTAAGTTTGAAGTACGTATTGTTTCCTTTTAGTATTTCAGTGATTGAAATACTCAGTATGAATAAACTTGAGAAGGATTTGGATGAGGTCTTCATATGCAGATGTCCTCCTGTTTCTTTGGAATCTACTGAGCCAAATTTCTGCAGCTGCTGGGCAGTCATGTTGTTCAGCAGTTGTTTTCAGGAAAGAACTCTGAACTTTTTTTACCCTTCACATATCGATTTATAGACTTTCAAGTAACTCGTGTAACTTTATGATGCACGGTCAGAACCACCTTGGTAGTCCTTCTAAACTGGAGTGTAGCTGTATGATCCTGTCAGTGTGGTGGTGTGAATCCTCACCTAGAACTTGGCCCAAGGGAGGTTTCTCTCGTGTTTAACTGCCTGCGGTTCGGGAGGAATGATGATTTCAGCCTCCACCATTCCCATCAGACTGATTTGAGGGATTTTATTGAACTCACTATTTCCAGAGAAAGCAGGGAACTTGTAATTAACAACAGTTAACACGGTAGTTAACACAACAAAAATGCTGGCACATTGAAATGTACTTGATGTCAATCTTCTTGTTCTAGTGCAGCTTATCGTGAGTATCTCTTAGGCTCTAGCTTTACAAGAACATTGAAGGATCAGCTTATGACAGTGCTGCTACTGAAAGCATTCTCTCTCCTCTGATTGCTCTTTGGCACTCTTACTTTCTTTTATGCTGAGAAATATCCATAACTTCATGAAGTTACTGTTTGCACTGCTCTGATTTTGGATAAGTACATATTTATATTTTCTTAATAATAAAAAAAATCCATATCATATTTTCCCTCCATAAAAGTGTTTTCAGATATTTTGGGAAAAGAGCAGCGTGGTGTAAACACCGTCATGGGTGAGAGGCAGAGAGCGGAGGGCAGGATAGTTACACGTGGTGATGTCTGAATACATGAAATGCCCACTTCTGGGCTTCAGATGCACTTGGGAATGAGGTGTGGATGCTGAATGTTTTGGGATTTTCTGGAAAGAATCTGGCATTGCATAATGATTAAGAAGTGCTAAAATTAAGTCCTTACCCAAAAGACAGCAAGTCTGTATGGTGTTTTATGCTGTAAAGAAGGGATGGCTGGAAGTTCTGTTTTTTCTTGTCCCCTTTGAATTGGGGCATCTTTGAAGACTTAGGAAAGAGTGAAGGGAGAGTTTACTGCAAGCAGTTTGCTTTGCTTTTGAGGCTAACGAGAAGCATGGCAGGGCGACATAGGCAGAGATTTTACAAAGGCAATGTGCATAAAGTTTACCTAGAGAATGTGCAAACTGTGCATAGAGGTGTTTGCAGCAGGCACTGAGAGCACAGCTAGGCACCAGGATAAGGTTAGAATAAGGAGAAACTATTCTTTTCTTAACTTTTGTTATACCAATCTTACAAGTCCGTGTGAAGCTTAATAAAGACTTCGAAATGAGTTTAAGTTTCATTTATTATTTTGTTAATTTTCAGGATGCAAGATTGTTGTACAGTGGTAGGGGCTTATTGCTTCTTGTCACTGACAATTCAAATGAAGGCTCAGAGAGAAAGCAGGGGAGGAGTGGGGAGAAGTTACCACAAGCTAAAACTAATTTGGTATTATTTGTTGATTCCAATATGAAATACAGCCTGTTGGAATAAGCCTGCAGTAACTCTACCAGTGTATTTACTGGCTTCTGAAGCAATTATTTTTCAACTGAAATGTTTATTGGTAGGGCTTTCTTCTCTTTCCTTTTCTGCTTCTGAAAGTACAGCTCTTTGCAATCTGTTTTCCTCTTGTTCTTACAAATCTGAATTGCCTATCTTACACATAGCTTCAGGATCATACTGGGACACAGTACCAGCAGTCAGTCTGTGGAAAACAGCCAACCGGAACTGTGGTTTTGGTTAGGGAAATGCATGTAGGGAAAAAAGGCATTTTAAGATATCTGTAGGATATTCGTTCTTTTAGTAAAGCTCATGATTTCCATGAGTGTGTTAAAGCCTTCTGAGCTGACTAACGCTGTTGTGATTTTTGATAAAGGCACCAAACAGGCTATTTCTTCTACCAGTGAATTGACATCACTTCACAGAAAAACACAAAGCATTGTCATAGCAACCACCCTCCTAAAATGATGCTGCTGAATGCTGAATTGATCTGATGAGGAATGTCATTTGAGGAAGTACAGATCATGTTGTAGTTTTTGGCAGCTGAAATTGAAAGCCTAGAGAATGGGATGCTTTGGCAAACTTGTAGTATTTGGAACAACTGCCTGGCACTGCCAGTGGCTGTTTCTCTAGCTGGAAACTGGATTAGAAGAGTGCTGTCATTCTCCAGCTCTTTTCAGCTGTCTTCTTTTTGGAGTTGTTCAACAAACCCTGTGTTGATGGGCTAACACAAATTTTGGTTTCCCTTAGAGAGCAGACTTTGATACAATTATTTTTCCTTTGCTGCTGTACAACTGAAGTGCTGAATCTGCGTGGCTCCATAGGACACTGAAGTTGTGCAGAAAAATGTTGACTGGGTCCTTCCAAGCTGCCTGGTAACTGGTGCCCACCTGCCCTCAGCTACAGTGGGCAGAGGTAGGCACACTTCGGACAGTCATTGTGTGACTTAATCCTCCACACAGAGAACAATAAAGCTTTCATATGAACTTGTTCATCTAAAAATAATATCTCCCCGTTAGTCCGTTCTGCTCTCAGTTGGTAAGAACAGTCATCTTCCACTTACAGTCCGGGAGCATGAGACGAGATGTTGTACTTGGATTGTGGTCTTGGCTGTTTGCAGTGTCCCTGTGGGTGTCTTTGAACAGGAAATTAGTTGTTTGACTCTTCCCAGTAGGAGAAACGTTGGGACTTTGTTACAGTGATAGCCTTCAAAGCATTGCTCAGAAACAAAAATCTATCACTGCTATGGTGCATAGGTATGAAGTGTTAGTCAGGTCTGTCAACCAGCAAGTTTTCTGGTAATTTCACATAATTACACAAACCTGTATCTCAGTATCAGTACTTTGTAAGTAAATGTATTGGTACAAATTTATTTGATTTTCCTTGATTGATCCCTGAGTAGAGAGATATCAGATTCCTAATGGACCCATGCAGAAATCCTGTTTTGTTGGGAAATGTCAGTGTGAGTGCAAATACATTTATTTGCTTTTCAGTGATGTGTAGATGCCCTGGGAAGGTTGAAGTCCCCTGCTCAGTGGCTGCAGTGACGTGTTCAATTCCTGTGAATTTGTACAGTGGCGCCTTTGTGTTCCTGCCTCTAAGAGGCTTGATTTCCCAGGAATGATGCAACTTAAATATGTGCACTTTTTTCTGTTTCTCAGTGTCACAATGCAGCATCTAATATGGCCATTAGATGGGCTGGATGCAGGAGGTGAAGGGAGGCATTTACTACCAGAGTTCCATAGGCGTTAATGGGGCACACGGAGCTCTCAGGGCCATACCAAAGCCTGGAGTGTTATGGTGCTGGGCCCCTAAATGCTTCAGGCAGCTTTTTACTAAACAAATATTTTCAGAGAAACATTTGTGATAGTTCTGGAGCTTGGAGCCTGGAAAGTATCTATGTATATATGACTCAGTGGATATTAAGCCTATTAGCACATTTAATGAACTGGTAAATGTTGGAAAGCAGTTCAAAAGCCAGATTTGGAGCTGCGTGTAGCTGGCTGGTGACATTTATTATGGGAAAATATAAGGTGCTGCCATGGACTAGCAAGAGGAAATGGAACAAACCTGCAGCACAGGGGTCAACAGAGAATGACTGAAGTTTAGCTGTAACCCAGAATATTGGAGTTGTGAGTAAGGGCATGAGTCAAAGCTAGCTAACAACAGGACATTGATGTTCTCCAGGACTTACAGATTTGTTTTTCCAGGAGTTGTAACAAAGTTTGCACATGTTTATCCTGGTACAGAAACTCTGGGATTTAGCTGTGAAGCAAAACCTTGTGGGAAGACTTAGCTTCTCCAAGTTGTTGCTAACTCTAGTGAAGTGAAGGGGTTGTAGCTACATAAAACACAGCATGGGTGCTATTTGAAGAAAGATAATTCAGGTCAGTAAGAAAATGTAACTGCTATAAAATACATTTCTCTCCTTGGGAATTCAGAACTGTAGAGGCAGATACGTCACTGTGCTCTGTGCTGCATTGGTGTTCTTCGAAGCAGCTGATGGGGAGGCAAGCTCATTCCTTCCTAAGCCTTTCCAGTGCAGGATTCTTGGTGGTCCAAATGTGTGCTTCAGGGTGCGTGTGCACATAGTGCTAGTTAGGGTACTGAGTATGTTAGTGGTGCACTGCGAAAGTGTGTTGCCTCTATTAAATAATGGTGAGAATTCACGCTGCAGATGGAGGCATTTAATGATAACACGTGAGGAAAGTATGGGGAAATGTGTGAGTCTCACACATTATAGACTTTTATACCCATTTTTATACACTAAGGAACAATGTTAACCTAATGTATCATAACTAACATACTGTCTCATGAGGAGATTAGGAAGAAAGCAGTGAAACGAATCCACACTGGAAATGCCTGAAACATACTTTGAACTTTGCTCAGTTATGTTTTAAGAACATAACAGGCATGCTTGTGCTTATAACCAGAGCCTTGGTGCTTATTGGAAACATTAGTCTGTCTGTGACTGAGACATCGGTTACTATCTCTTTTTGATATGCCTTTTATAAAAGATGAGAGCTATGCAGGTGCTGGCAGAAAATTAGTTTCTCTTCCATATTTAAAGTAACAGCGTAGCACAAGAAGTTAATTTTGCCTTTGAATATTAAATGTGGTTAGCAATGCGTGGTCTCTGGCTTTAACACCTTAGTGCTGGCTTGTTGGATTGGGTTGTGTGAAGTGATGGCCCTGGCCTGCTGACAGTGGTAGGGAACTGCTCTTCCCACCATGAGGGTTCTGTTCAATACACGAAGAGCGAAGGACCCCAGTTGACAGCTTTCCCTCAGCTTTATGCCAGCTGTGTTCTGCAGTCTGCATAGGTGTTGTACTGACACAGCACATTTCCTTTTTTCCATCCAGCCGGGTGCTTAGGCTGAGCTACTTTTCCCTCTTGGGAAAGAGTACCTTTGGAGACTGGAGAGCTGGAGGTGTCTGCCAAGTTCCAAATCTGTCACAGCTTTTGTAAGCAGGACCTGATTTTCAGGGAAAGCTGGAATTGTGCTTTCTTCAATTGGCAAGTAACTAACAACACATGCAAAACTGGGGGTCGCTTTTGAAGTGATAGGTCCGTACTCTTTCAGCCATATGAATACTGCTTTATGAATGCTTGGAAAAATCCGTTTGCTTTCCTTTTTTACCTAAGCAGTGTCATAAGAGCGTTCGTGCATAATGTCAAGCTGGCTGCTTATTTTAGCCCTGTCTAGATGGTAAGTGATTTTAAATGCAGTTTGCTGCACATCACAGACCAACAGAGGCTGCTTTCTGTGTGCGCTGCTGTTTACATGAGCCGCAGCACAGTTCTTGCATACTCACAGACGAAAGGGAGTGTGGGTGCTTAAGAAAGTATGCACCTAAAAATAGATTCTCATTTATGTGCTCTTATTAGACGTTTGTGACAAGTATCTGTGGCCAAACTGCATTGAGAAATCGCCGGTGTCATCATCTAACTCAGTCGATCTAGCTGTAGCGCAGGTCCCTGTGAGCGGGAAGCTGAAGTGCTGTGTTCCCTGGATTATGCTGCTTTGCTAGGAGGGGATCAGGGTGCCAGGACCGTGCCAGTAGTGCTGAGAATGTCTTTTCTAATGCTGTTTGTTTTCCACTTTCGTTTGCAGCAGCGTACAGTTCTCTAAGTGGATGGGTGCTCTCTTTTCTTTGACCGAGTGGTAACGTTCAAATGCAAAAGCCGGATTCCGCAGACCAAGACCTGCATTAAAGCAAACACAAAGTCTGAAGATCGTGTTGTAAAACTGCTTGCTTTATATATTCCATGTTAATCAAGTTATCCTGTATCTTCTTTGATTTTTTGGTAACACTGTCTTCATACTTATAAATGTGTTTTTATTCTCCTCCCTATGCCTCTTGATACAGAAATGGATAGAGCATGCTGTTGGGACGAGGCGTTGTGCTGGGGCAAGGAGTTAATCGTGTATCTGCTAGATGTTCTGAGCTGTTTTGTGATTGGTACTAAAAGACTCTGTGGCCTGTTGGCAGTAAATGTGTGTTCGCATGGTATCGTAACTTTCAATTGCTATTTTAAGCCATTCTGTATTGTATCAGTTTTTCATAACTTTCTGTGCTTCGGTTATTTTTCATGCTTCATCTCTGGTGATTTGTATTTGTGTGATGTATGAGAAAATACACAAAACACTGATGATTCGCCGGTGATGCAAAGAAGCTGACTTATCTAAATCACTGTGCCTTAAAATATCATGAACACTACGCATGCCAGAAACTTCTGTGGATGCCTCTGGAGAGTTGTCTTCAGGTCTCAATATTGCTTGCAAGTATTCCTATCAGAGGTGTTTTTAGGTCCCAGCTGAGTGGTGGCATGTACCGAACCTTTTATATACCGTAACACTAATTTTCATGGAGGTTTTGTAATAAATTGTATCAATGTGGAAAAAGATGAATTCTGGGGTGATTTTTGTTTCCTGCCTTTCTCTCTCTATTTTACTTTTTTATTTTTATTTTTTTTAGATAATCTGTGAATTGTTGTACTGGTGTAACACAGTGTCTTCAAAGGAATCCTAGTACATAGCCTGAAGAATGAAGGGCTCTTCTAGAATTTACTGTTGTGATTTTGTTTCAAAGCACCTTTCCAAACCTTTTAAGGGGAAGTTAGGCGGCACATCTTCACATCTGCTTCTGCTGCTGTTTCTGTAGAACTCAGTGTGCATCTACTGATGCTGGCTGTGCCTGTAAATACCTTGGAAAATCGGATCACACGCCTCAGCTTGTGAATTCATGACTGTTGCTGCTTCCTTTGTGCCGTTACTGAGTGCATGGCTCTTTTGCATGCTTTTGTAGTCTTGTGTGTGTCATGTACATGTAAGTGTAAATTGTTTTGCAAATATAGGATTGAGATGCTTTGTCTTCTGTACTACGTTGAGGTGTCTGTCTTGTTGCTGTTAGCCCTAATTGTGCTGTCTAGCAATGAGTGTTTAATCAAGACAGACTTCACAAAAGGCTTGCATCACCAGGGTGCGTATTTGGCCTGTGGACTTAAGCTGCATTAAATGGACATAATGTTGTTGTCTTGGCTGCTCTGATGAAGTCGAAAGAAGAAATGAGGTGATGGATCTGTTTTCAGTTGCAGAGCTGCTTCAGGTTTTACGGAGATTTGAATGTTAAACGTGTCTGTCAGGAGAGCCAAGGTGAGAGCTTGACCTGCAAACATCTTGCTTCATCTTGCGTGCCCTTGTGTGCCTTTGTTTTTCTTCCTGAATTTTGCAGCATATTTTGCAACCTTCTCAAAATGATGCTCTGTCCCTTTGTGCATGTGAAAGAACAGCCACACCTGTCCTGAAAACCAAGGCGTTCCACTGCATACCGAGTTAAGCTTTCTGAGCCAAGGTAACATGAAAGGTTCATCTTGCCAAAGAAACGAGGACAATAGGGAAGCAGGCTTCTAAAAGCATCTCATCTTCATTGTTTTTTTTTTTTTTTTTTTTTTAAGTGAAATTAGGGTTTTTTTCCCCCCTCTTTCCAAAGGAAAGCATCAAAAGTCACTGTCACAATTCCAGGGTGGGACCTCTTACTGACCAGGAGCAGGTACTGGTTACTGACCTGTTGTCTTTGCCTCCTCCTGGCTTGTGATTTCCACCTGGAGAGCTTGGCCCAATCCCTGACATTCACAATGAATGCATGCTTTCCTTTCAAAACAGGCTTGATCTTCACGTCACTTCTTTGATACCATCTGCTGTTCATCTTCTGCTGCTTTTGAACTCAGTGGAGGCTGTGTGTTCCTTAAGCCAAGCTGCTGCTGTGAGGATACCTCTGCAGGGATTCTTGGCCCTGGGTTCCCCCTCGGTCCTTGTGGTCTTCATTAGATTTTAAGCACTGTGGCAGGCTAATGCAGCTCCTAAATGGCCGATGGGGTCATTGGTGCCTTTAATTGCGGTGTGGAGTTTGATGGTCTGTGGCTGTCTGGTCAATAAGAACAAGGGAGTATGCGAACAATTGATGAAATTCTGTCTCTAATGCTTTGAATCATGGCTGAAAGCAATCTGGGAACGAGTTAATGGGTTTTTAAATCTTCTGTGCCTGGGGCTGCCAGCTGCTGGTTTTGGAGGCATCTCCTTGTTTTAGTACGAGGGATGCTTTCAATGAGCAGGTGAAAGAAACGATGAGAAATGCTGTGATGACCGCAAGGACTGGAGAAGTTGGTACCAACACCGGTTTTGTTCCACGTGGGGGCTGTCCTTGCACTTGTGCAACCAGCAGCAGGCCCGGCTTGTCCCGTGCTGCGCTCAGTGGTTACGGACCTGTCCTGGCGGGGGGGGGAGAAGCGGCCCTTCCCTGCGGCCGTGGGTTCGGGAGGAGCGGGGCTGCCCCGCACCTCACATCGTGCGATCCTACGTGGTAGTTCAGCTGAGGTTCCTTGGCTGTTCTTAAGCCGTGGGCTCGCGCCTCTTTCGGAGCGTTCTAAATGCGTTCGAGCTCTCCTGCCCCCTCCTCCCGTTATTCTGGCAGCTCTACCTCGAATAAGTCGGCGTTGCTCTTAAAATGGCTCACCGGCGGCGGAGCCCGTTCCTGCTCCGCGGAGTACGTTTGCAGTGCGATTCGGTCCTCCCCCCGCCGTTTCGAGCCGCTAAACCTGGATCCGCGTTCCCTATTTATTCCTTTCCGTTTGTCCTTTTTTTAGCGGTCCCTCCCGCGTTCCGCTCGCGGCGGTGCGAGCACAGAGCGCTCCCCGGGGCGGCACACGTGTACCGCTGGGGGTGCCGGGCGGTGCGGGGCTCCGTGCTCGGGCCGTGCTGCGGTGCGGGGCGCGGTCCCCGGGCGGGGCGGGGCGCGCGGCGGATTGGCGGGCGGGGCGGGGCGCGGCGCCGGGGCGGTCCCCGGGCTCACCCTATTAAAAAGGAAATAAACAGAGCTATGCTGATTTTTGCTCCATAAAAAAGCAAAATAAACAACATGAATTTCACCA
>JANHGO010004853.1:0-24096 GCA_024606505.1 Aquila spilogaster
CAGTGTGGGACAAAAACCCCAAGCCTCTGAAGTGATTGCAGTGGGAGTGGTTTGTGTCATTTCCCCAGACTCTTCTGTATGGGGTCTGAAGTACGGTGAAGGAGTTCTGTTTTGTTGTTGTTCGACACCACATTACATCAGAAGATGTAGCATCCGAAGGTTAAGCTGGAGATGTTTTTCTTCCCTCTGAAGTCATAGGGCAAGAGCAGCATTAGGCTGAGCACGCTCCTGAAAGTGCTTAGATTTGGCTCTATACAGATAATATTCCATTTGATACCATTAAAAACAAATGAAAAATGGACACAGAGAGCCAAATTGAGGAATGCTAATGTTTTCTTTTAGTTATGCCTCAGAATATACATTTGGACAGACCTATTTCCAAGAGGGTCTCAGTTTTATTTTCCCCAAATTGAGGAGCTTGTGTCCGATCCTTCTTTCTACAGGCAAAACAGCTGGGGAAGAAGTGGAGCAGATGTGGAGAACAGGGCCAGATCTGAAAGCCAGGCTTGTAGCTTCTGCTCCAAGTGGAGGGATGTGGCAGTGTTGGGTGCATCATCTGTGTTCAGTTGTGCCATGCTCAGTTTTGCTTTCACCCTTCTGAATGCATACATACAGCAAGTCACTGCCCCAGGCAGCTGTTGGTTTGTTTATTTTGAATTTTACTGTAAGTCAGCTTAAAAACAATTAAAACGATAGATAATATGTCACGAGAGCCTACTATTACAACTTGTTTGAAAATCTCTAGACTTTATATGTTCCTCCTTATACAAATTAATGGTGTTTTACACAATGTTTTTTTCAGAGGTAGAAATTAGTTTTTTGTGAGTGTTTAGATTATATTGCTGTGATATTCCCGTAGAGGCAAAAAATTAAAATCAACAGGAACTGATCAATATGTAAAAAAAACCAAACACAATACTGTTAGAAAATGCCTTTTAAATGTCATCAAAATTCTGGAAGCCTTGAGAAGTACAAAAGGAAAAAAAAATCAGATCCAACTAGATGCAGCATTTTGTGAGTTCTCCTGGGAATTCATTAACACATGTACTTCTGTGCTATTTTTACAAACTGTTTAGCTAATGATAGAACAGGACTCTTCAGTACTTCAGATTAAGAAATAAGATCCTACCAAATCCAAGGACATAAAGTGCAGTAGGTAGATGCGACACTTCTTCAGACTTCTGCTAATCAATTAAAGTCAAGTGAGCTGCATAGGTTTGCAGTCTTTAACAAAAGTCAGCTGAAATTGTCAGAAAATCTCCCTTCTATTTAATCGTGATAGGGATGAAGTTGTAAATGGGGGTAGGTTTTCATGGTTAAAAATGTTTGAGAAGAATTTATGCTGTGACTACTCAAACCCTTTTCTTGGCTGAAGAAGATGAGGCTAATGTCTCCAGAACTTCACCTATTCACAACTCAGCAACACACAACAAATGAACCCATTTTACTTGTTAGTGACAGGTAAAGACATCTATAGATGTTATTATTATTTTTAAGAATATTTGATTAAGAGTTTTATGAGTGCCTTCAAGCAATAAACTGATCAGGATTATTAGTAAATTGTTTGATGTAGTGAAACTGTTACCAGAGCCATGTGACCGGATGTCCAGATAACTTGACAGTACTTTTGGTGCTTTTACTGAACTCAATTTTTATTATTTTATTTTATTTTACTGTTGTTCATTTTGTTCATTTGTTTGGTTGTTTTCTTCCTTCTTTTTTTTTTTTTCCCTTTTTTTTCCTTTTTTTTTTCCATTCTGTAAAGGAATGACAAGTCTAGTTTGATCATTTAGCCAAAAATATTTACTTCATGAAGTACATTATGATTTGATTATAACTAAGAGGGAGGGTGAATTCCCAGAAAGTTAATATTTCTTGTTAAGCAAATCTGGAATATAGATCAACTGCAAGTACCAAACATGATGAAAGTGAATCTGGAATTTCTTACATCTCCTCTAGTAAAACATAAACAGATGCAAAATGTCCAACATCATATTTCTGGTCACTTTTTGATGCTTGTTGTTATATCTAAACCTAAATACGTTTACTGTATTTGGAGAATTTTACACTGTGCAGTTTCAAGGTTTTGCTTTGAAGAGCTTTATTTAACCTATGGTGGCTCTGTAGTTACAATCCTCTGAGCTTTATATTCATTACGGTAGAGCATTAAGAAGGTCTTGACAGCAAAATAAATTCACTTAGCTTATTTATTTAACTTAACCATTTGTATGTATTTGGTTGAGGTGAGACATCCAAAATAAATCAATTAAATTGTACCTTGATTTAGTGTCTTTCAGGGGTCTTGAAGAAAAAAAAAAAAAAAGAACTCTAAGAATTTACTCTATAAATTTCATTTTTGAATAAGTTCTCTTAAGTTTACTGCTGAGCTAAATCTAACTCAGAGCGTTGTCTTACTTTCAGGACAATCATCTTTCAGCAAATCCACACAGGAATATTAGTCTTATTTCATTTAATCACCAAATCCTAACAACTAAGTATTCACTTCATTAAAGGCACTCAGAAATTCTGACCAGCTGTTTCCTGCTGCTTGGCTGAGGACAAGGTGGAGAAAGACAAGCAATTCAATCCTCAGCAACCCTCAGTTGTGTTAACTGTAATTCTGCCACATAATTACACTTGCATGATTTTATTCATACACTAGAACTCAAGATGGGTTCTGTGAATTAGGGACTTCAATTCTGACATGTTTAAATTTCATGTTGTATACACAAAGATTTCCAGAGATTTTGATAATCATCTCAAACTAAGTCCTTGGAACTCCCTCTCTCTCTCTCTCTCTTTTTAAGAAGCATTTTAAATTACAATTGTCTAACAGATTAAAAAGGGAGCTATATTTAACATGCTGGTTGTATATACAAACGATAGATTGGTTACTTGTTCTGTTCCTGGAAACTGTTTTCGGTTCTGGTTCAAATACAAAATTCTGGAGAATTAAGGACTCTCTCAGAGATCAAGGTGTTTTTAAAGCTGGTAGTAATCTTTATGCACTGAAGGTAAAAAGAAATAGTGATTACAAGTGAAGAGTGACTAAAAAAATATATCTATTTGATTGTATGAACTGGCAGGCCTGTTGCCAGTGAAAGTAAGTGCTAAGATATCAAAATATAAATCCATATTGCAAGTCCATAATCTAAGTAGATGTAAATCAGTGGAGTTATATGGGCTTCAGCTAAGCTCTGCTTATTTATACAGCTGGGTCTGGCTACTGGGTGCTGCAAAAGTGGTAAAGTTTTCGGATTCTGTCATAATTCAGAAAACTCCCTGGAGAAAGTTGTGCTTATCCCTGCAAACAGAATTTAGCATTCTGTACAGCTCTCAGTGAAAATCAGGCAGTTCCAAATGGCATCACAATCACTTCCTGTCCACCAGCACAGGAAGCCCTGAGCAGGGTGGTGTGAAATCCTGGCCCTCCCGGGGGTGCAAGCAGCCCAGCACAGATGTCTACATCCACTTCTGCACCACAGGTTTGTACCGTCTCTCTGATATAAGGCTGCTACTGATTTTCTTTGAAAGAAAGGACAAACACTTTTTCTTTTTTTTTTTTCAATAAAGCATATGATACTTTTTTTGCAAATTTTTGGTGATTTTGATGTGTCCTCTGCATCTCCTTTCCCTGTACAGTGCCCTAACCTTTGAGCTAAGGGGGTGGCATGTGGTGAGCTGTATACCCTATTACCACTACATAGGTTAACTAAACAACAAATGAAGTGCATTTATTTTCCCTTGCCCTGGCATTTTGAAGTCAAGGAGAAACTTCTCACAGCTTGATTTTATTAGTTCTCATTGGTCATACTCTAAGGCTTGTGATCTGAGCCAGGGAGCTCTGCCAGAAAAGTCTCACTTAAGAGGTAAGCAATACCAAATTCTTATTGGACAGAATCTCGTGGGGATCCAAGCCTAGTCTGAGACTCCCTCCAAGCTGGTAAGGAAGGTGCCTAGATCTTCATCCCAGCTTGAACTAGAGCAAATCTGAGTTTATACAGAGGACTGTAAGATTCCCATTGCCTTCAGGGCTGGGCAGAAACCGAGGAAATATATTTAGATACTGATTTTGAACTTAAATTTGTCCTATTTTCCAACTTGGGCATTGTATTCCTAACTGGTTTGCTTCTCTAACCAGTTACGCTCAGGTGGTCTCCAACTTGTGATTATAAGTTAGTCAAAATATTGTCGTTGAGCAAGAATACTCAACTTATGTGACCAGTTACAGTTTCAGGTAAGGATCTTAGAAAATGACATACTGATTTATTCCTGATATAATTTGCAAATTATGTGCTGTGATATCTTTTTTAGCTTTCCGTAAAAAATACTTGAGGTTGCTTTTCTTTTGATTATAGCTTTGAAGAAAGACTCTTTATTATTCAAATAATATTCACATTTTATTTAATTTTCTATGCTTTATGGTGGAGACAAATTGTAGTACAATGCTTTCATGGAAATGTGTAAATAAGAATAAGAAAGAGGAATGTAGGTAGGTGGTAGTCTGACACTACTGCATAGTCATCTGCTTGTCATGGTTACTGAGTTTATACTTAGCTGTTTGCAATAAAGATGAGCATCCCTAGGAAGAAAAATAATATTTGCTCAGTGTTTCTTTTCTCCTTCAAATCCCATTGTAACACTAGTTTTTCCTATTGCTGCTGTTCATTTAATCAGTAACTTCATCTCAATGGGCTTTCATGCCCTGAAGAGATATACAGGCTTACAAGGATCAGATGGTGTAGAGATAAAAAACTGGGAGACTTGCTGACTACGTAGTTGATCCAGAAAACTGCAAAACTGTCACCTGCAGTTTGCTAAAGTGTAGCTTTTATCAGAATTGTAAACTTTTGTCCTACTTTCTCAGCAGGAAAGATAAAAATGCGGAAGTTTGGGGTATGTTTTCACTTTTTGGGTCTTTCAGCCTCTCTGAAGATTATTTCTCATCCAACAAGAATTTTAGTGCTTTTGAATAAAATCACTAGTTTTTCTGCTAGATCCCTGACAGGATGGAAGGAAGTTAAAGATCCTTCAGCTTGGTGAGTACGTTTTTAGGGAGGAGGATGGTTAGATATCCAGGCTGGCCCTTACTGAAGTCAGTACATAATTCCAAAGCCTGACCTTAAACATGGAAGAGTGAAAAGAATCTTTAATATTGTACTAGCAAGTGCCATGCTAAGCCTGTGATATTATAGGCTGTAGAAGCTACAATGTCCAATAAGTGAGGATTTGCAACACAGACTGCAGGTTGACATTGTTAACCAAGTCATTTCTCCAAAAACACAATTTCTAAAATGTGAGTGGGAAAGATAAACGGTACTTATGCAACTTCCAGGAACTCTGCTAGATTTCTGAGCTTTGACTGAGCAGCATTCTACCAAGAGAGAAGGCACAGCAGGACTGTGGAAGCTCCACTTAAAAAGTGCAAATCCCCATGGATTTGTGTCCAATGTTCGATATCTTACTGGTAGACATCAAAGTCTGAGATAATCACCCTGAGATACTTTTGCAGTCGGTAGTGGGACAAACTGGGTCCCTAGAGCCTTAGTTAAAGACCTCACAACTTAGGGCACGCAGCTGCACAGATGCACGAAGAAGCACTTAAGGCACAGATGTTGCTTTGTAGGAGAACCTGCAAGCACAGAAAAAGCTACATAACCTTCTGCAGACTACTTCTATCCTGAAGTGCAGGGGTCTCTGAGGTAGGTCAGATTCCCTTTTCATTCACTCCATGATTTGTCCTAAGACTCCCACCTGGAACAAAGGTAGAAGATATGGATGTCATTAAAGTCAGTAATGATTTGGTATACTCAAACTGCTTGAAACCTGGTAGAAGTCAGATTTTATGATAAGAAGGCCAGAATAACAAGATAGTGATCAGAATTCTCAACAACAGTAGCGAAATAAACATAATTAAAAAAGAATTCTTAAGACAAAACTTGCTTTTTCAAGATTCATTTATTAGAATAAAGTTTTGCTTTTCTTAGTTGACTTTGTTTTAATATTCTTTTTAATTTGGTTTCGATAACAAAGTAAAAGCAAAGAAAACCAAACCAAAAATCCAAAAAACCCCTCCTCCCCAGGTATCTGATATGTGCCAAGCTGTTGAATCACTCACTGTTTGTTCTTCCAAGTGAAGGAAGGCAGTCCTGCTCACCCTGATGGGTGAGTCAAACTCAGTGAGTGCAAAGAAAGCTTGTAGAAGCCTGTGCAGGATAACTACCTTTTACCACGCTTGTCGCCATGCCACTCACTCACTGCACAGAATGATCTATTGCTGCTGCTGTTGCTGACACAATCTTTTTTTTCCTCCCCACATGCTTTTCCTGCCCAACGGCATCTGTTTTTGTTCAAAGAGGCCTATGCCTTCCCTCACCTTGGTGCTCCATTGCTGTCTCTTTCTGGCAAAGAACTCAAAAGATTTGGCCGGAAGGTTGCACTCAATCAATCCTGCCTTTAGGGTGTCCTAGAAGCGCTTTCTTGGATCACCATTGCTTCCTCTTTCCACACTCCAGTTCTCTGCATAGGAGGTACTTGAACATATGTACATCGTTGATCCAAGCCATATGTCCAGCCCATTACACCTGGGCCTTCCATGTGGATTCACTGTAGGAATTCATCACTGGTCAGCTTAGTGTAGCATCTGACTCAGAGCAAGACACATAGGTGCCTCTGGTGGAACCTCTCCAGCTGGCAGATGTGCTATCTATACTATGTCAAAATCTTGTGTCTGTTCAGCACAACAGCCTTGTACAATTCCAGTCTGCATTCTAGTCGGATCTGAGACTGATTCTGCATTTGCTTAGTAAACCTGGCAAAAAAACTCCCCTAATTTTACAAATGCAGGAAACTATCTCTCTATCAACACTGGCACAGTCATTTGAAATAATTTGAAGTGAACTTATGTGCCATAAACAGCTCAGTCTTACTGTGTTTAATGGAAGGGACAGCATGTTCTTCTCCATGTTTATTGACACACCATCTAATTTTTTCCCAAATCTGTGATTAGTTTGAAATTGTGTGCTTGATATTATTGTGGAAGTGGCATATTTGTTAGTTAAGATTGGAAGATCTTGAAAGATGCGAGTCATTGTTATGGAATGAGTGAAAACTAGTGCTCCTGTGTAATCTATATGGTTACCTTAGGTGTACAGTTCTCCAGCATCTAAAAAGTGAGTCCTGACATTTGAATTTGTATACTCAACACCTCAGATTTAAAAAAACATTTTTACAGTTAAATGCATGAAGGATAATTGAGGACAAGGAAGAAGAAGGAAAGAAGGGAACTCAATGGGAAAGTGGGTGTGGGTAGGATGATTGGGAAATGAACATGTAAGGGAAGATGTTGAGGTAAAAAAACTAAAGAGAAAAGCTTGTTGTGACCCTTATCAAAGGAGAAAATGTAACTGTATCACGAAATCCAAAGCACTATGTAAGCAAGAAAATGCACTCATACCATATCTAACTGAAATTAAAGTGAACTTTCTGGATTCAAAGCTGGTAACAGCCTCTCCAAAATATTCTACTGAAGGAAGTGTTGCTGTACATAAAACATTTCTTTGAAAAGATAAATTAGTTCGTGACCTGGTATAACACTAGAAAAATAAGTGGTATATATCAGTTTAATTTTTTTTCCTAAAAATAGGAAATGAGTTCCATACATTCACTTTAACACCAAAGGCTCTACAGTGCTAAGCCTCTGTCCTATAATCTCTCTGATGCCAACTTTTCATGATATATTTACTAATTGAATGCCACATTCATCACTATGTTAATTCAGCTTCACAGCTGTGTATCTAATAGGATCAGGTCAGCAAATCTGGAGGAAGAAGTGGATCGGTGGGCTGTGGTTTGAATCTTCTATTTATTTTTAATTTTCACATTAGCACAAGTCTGCAAGGCTTTGCAGTTCAAGAAGTTCTTGGAGTTATGCAGAGTTCAGACTATGGCTATGCTGAGAAACAGCTGGTATAATAGCTCTTCATGTGCATTTCCTTATCAGCAAAATATTTGGAGTACCATAATGATAAACAAACACAAAGCATTTGACTTGGTCTCATTTGTTTTAAATGATTGTCAGGATAACACTACGTTACAAAAAATCAAACTGAAAATTTGAAATAACTAATTATAATCTCCCAACAGGAGTTCCAGAGTCTTTTTTGAAGCAACAATGTTCTTGTATTACAAGACATTGACAGAAGTCTTAGTACTGTAAGCCACATGAAAAAAAAGAAACTTCAAATTAGGAATGATAATTACACATAAGAGACATTTCTTCTGTGTCTTTTTCATCAAGAAATGCCAAGTTGGCCATTTAAAAGACATGAAACAATGTTATCTGATTTTTTCCTATATAAAATATTTGCACAGGAGATACATATACTAACAGCATGCAAGTAGAATTTCACATTGTGCAAGACCTTACAATAATAATGCTCTTTGAGGAAGCAGAGGACTGCTTTCTTCAGCAGTCTGCTTTTAGAGTTGTCCATTTCTACAGTACGGTCTTGGATTTTATGAATGAAAAATGAGAAATATCAGAAGACATCTTTTCCATTTTCTCTTATACTTCTTAGGTAATTGTAATAGATGTTCAAATGCTCAAAACATAATTTTATACTGTAATGTGAATGCACAGAAGGAAGTTTAAAGTATCTTTATCAAACTGTTCTTCATTCAAAAAGTAATACTCTTGTGATTCAGAAGGATAGAACAAAAATATTTATCTGAAGTGATGACATCATGTCTTCTAGAGTTCTAAATCCATACAGAAACACACGAACAAGATAAAAACATGTAAGAAAGCAATATCTTATTGATTATCTTGTGATTTGCAAACAAAGTTTCCTGTGAATTTAAGAGCATAACTATAGGCATCTATTTTTATCAAGTGCTACTACCCTGTGATAGATTACAGTTCTATGTGCTTATAGAGACATCTGTAAGAATATGTATCTGAAAGGATGGCATTCTTATTTTGATTAGTGAAAAACTTATTAACACTATCAGAAGTATCAGACTGAATGCCATAAAGCCTTAATAAGGCATGGAGATATAAGGCCAGTTAGGACACTCATTTTAATTTTGGAAAAACTTCATGGATGTTGGTAGGTTTATTTGAGTTCAACAGATAATAGTTTGATTATTTTTGAATTGTAGACTTTGAATTAGTAACAAAAAACTCAATTATAATTATTCAATTTAATAGTACAGCAGTGAGATATGAACAGCAGAGAAATTACCTGTGTTGTGTACAAACCGAGTTCTGAGATACTACTTAATATAAAGTAAACGCTATATATGAAACGCTTCCATGAAAATTGCATAAGCTGTAATACTTCCATGCAACATACAAAGACATCCACATTACCTTGGCTTACACTAGGACAATAAAACTCGCTGTTATTATTAAAGTGAAAATATTAGTCATACAATACTTTCTTCACCTTGGTTTGATGGTATTTAAATTAAATTTAATACAGATTTAAGGACACCTATACATAATGCAATGAATAATTCTAGGCTGTCATCGCCTCTGGTTATTTCAATTTGATTTCCTTTAAAATTAAGAGGCATAAAAGTATGGATATGTTCCTTCAAGAAGAAACAAGGCAGGAAGGCCCCTTTTTAGAAAATGCATGGCATCACAGTGACAATTCTTTGCAAATATATTTTTGTATACACTCTTGTTATGGCTTTATGATTGTTGTTATCGGTATTCAACATCATAACATCATGTAAGGCACCGGGAGTTGAAGAGTTAATGCTTCAGTTCCATGGACTGTCAGTAGTTCTGGATATACCTGCCTCAGAAGAGAAGAAGAATTACATTCCCCAGAGGACTTTGCGTTGCTTTGCGTTTTTCCGTTTTCCGCTCAGAGGGAAAGATAAAACTGTTGGCAAGTCATGAGATCACTCTCTTTTCCCTTTTGGATCACTGCAGCAGTGTGCTCCCTAGCTGTCTTGCCTTCAGCATTTGTATAAGGCCTTCAGTTTTCGGACACTCTCTCTCATTTTATTAGCCTCAATTCCAATTGTATTGTATTATATTTGTGTTATTTTGCATTCCGATATCTTTTTTAGTAAATTAGCTTTCCTCCTCAGATCATTGCTGCCGTTTTGTTTTCAGGCCCATCTCCCTTTTCCCTTTCCCCCTTCCCTTTCCCGGGATGTGGGCCCATGGGTCCCCTTGCCTCCTTCGTCACAGAACCGGGCCGGACCAGCCTGTAAACCATTGACAACTCTCCACAGTTACCTGTGAAGTAAGTGCTTTGTTTTTGCTGAGAACAGGTTTGTAATACTTCATATAATGTAGCTTTCTCCATAGCAAAGCAGGAGAATGATGCGAAATTCAGACAAAACACTGGGAGATAAGTTAGGTATCTGGAGAACCTAAGGAGAGTTGCTTCTTTGTTTTTGTTTTTATTTTGGGAGGCAGAAAGGAGGGGAAGTGAGGTTTGGGAGAGAGGCGACTGCTTATGAATGTTACAGTCATGTTTCCTCCAGAAGGATCTGTCTGAAGATGAGGGCTGCTCAGGCCTTGTCCTGCTGAGCACAGCAAGGACTTTTTCTGTTGTGGAGAAGAGTAGGAGCAAACAGAGAGCAGGGTGTTGCAGAGGCATGAAGAAAGGCCATTGGAGGACTCAGAATATGGTTTCTGCAGGTTTACAAAGGCCGCGCGCTGGAGCCAAGTCAGGAGGACAACACTGATTTGCATGTAAGTAGAATTTTATCTTTCGGTTCTATCTTGTTTTCTGCATTTTGAATTGTATCTACTCTATACAGTTTGTTATCATTTGTGTTTAAATACATATTTTACATATGTAAATACACAATACCATATTTTATGGTTAAGTACAACTTCACTTCCGAAGTTATAAGACCTCTTGGTCTTAGAAAGGTTCTTGCAGTTTTACCTTGAATCTTCTGGTTGGGAAGATGGCCTTAGAGTCCTAGTGGGAGCTCTGCTGTTTTGCAAACCAATGCAAGAATCCTCCCAGCTCCTGAAATCTACATTGTTGTTGTTGTTCTCACAGACATAAAATAATTAATTTTTGAAGATTTTTTTGAATTTTCACTATTAGATTTGGAATTTTTTACAGTTATGTTGTGGTGAATATATGACTTCCAATTAATTTTCTAGATTTCTTCTGGTCTTATTTCTTGGCATTCTTCTTGAAAATAGGTACTAAATATAATAATCAAATGAAATCAAATTTTGCTGCTTTTCTTCTGGGAATATTTTCTGGTATTTTGCTTATAGAAGAAACTGAACAGTATGTGAATAATAAACACTAAGGTAAAAGAAAAATACAACATTTTAAATAGGAGTTTATTTGGCATAAATTTTTAAAAATGTGCCTACTACATTAGCCTTTGTTTTTAAAAGAAATGGTTGATAAAATGGTAATTCATTCAATTCCAGGTATTTCTTCCTGCAGATGATTTGTTGGACATTTTACTTGTGGGTAATCAGGCTACTGGGATAACTGCTACTGAACTGTACCCTTTTTACAATATTTCACCTACAGGAGAACTGTAATGTTTTAACTACATTCCACTGCTCACTGCTTTGTAATCTACACAAAAGTAGTAAAATGATTTAGTAGCAAAGTGTTATGATAGGTATCTTGTAATAACATAACCTCATTACTTTTATAGTACATCCTGCAGAAAATTTGCAAATAGTATAATTAAAATGAATAAATTTCCCACTAAATTAGTGTGCATTTTGTGATGTAGAAAAGGCCCACGCCTCCACAGGTCAAATAAACAAGCCAATACGATTTCTGCAGGTTTCTTTTTGTCCTTTGCACTTGGAAGATTGTGATTGCCTCTCTCAGTTACAAACCCTGTTGCGATAATCCATCCCATTGTCACATTGAAATACAGTCTTCACAGGATTTTGTGCAGTAGTTTTTGCAGAAGTCTTTGAATTACTTATTCGATGTGGTTTAAGAGAGTGGTTCATGATCAGCTCAGCTGCACTCCTTCTGCTATTTGTAGTTTAAGGCCCTACTCTAAGATGAGCGAAGTGGAAGAGCCATACGTCCTTGGCTTTTACAATGCATTTGTTTTGTAGCTTGGCCTTCCTGCATGTAGGTAGGCCAAGCTCTTTGATCCATGCTTGGCTTTTCCTACAGAATGCTGTGGGATTTGATTGTAGTTCAGTGAATGTCATAAATACATTTCTGAACAAACTGAGGATTTCTGATAAGCATGCTTGTTGGAGCAGTTCGTGTTTACTTACACTTTAGAATAGAAGTGTGCCATTTGAATTGGTGTAATTAAAAGGTGGAAGCAGAAATAGATCTAATTTATACTGCTGACAACTAGCATGTGAGTTTACTGTCTCCTTTTCAGAAAACAGAATTATAGAATTACAGAACACCCCAAGTTGGAAGGGACCTACAAGATCATCAAATCCAAATCTTGTTTCCACCCAAAAATTGAACAGTATTTTTGAGAGTGTTGTGCAATCTCTTCCCTCAAATAACACATAGCAATATCAAATGAGGTAAGTGTTTTTGCAAACTCTAATACAGAGGAGGGACTTGTTCAAAGACACAACTCTGAACCTTCTGACAGCATCAAAAGGTCCTCATTAGAGAAAAAGCAACTGACAGCAAGCAGAGCGGTGGTTTTGCAAAGGATATTTGTGCTAGGATATTTGCAATTACCTGGTGAACATATTTCTAAGCTACTGGCCAAGACCCACCAACCACCCCTATATCCGCACAGTTTTATTACAGTTTTCAAACACACATTGCAGATCACTGGGGGTTGAGGCTTGGAGCATAGTTAATCTGAATTATAAATGATTTCACTTTAGCTCACACAGTTCCTTTAAGAACAGAGTCAAACCTAGCCTGAATAATCTGCTTTCCAAGAGTCTTAGAATTTAAGAACATTAATTATAGCCAGATTGTTTTGCAAAAGCTTGGTTAAATGTCATCTTCATGCTGACTAATATACATCTCCTTCATCTTCATTGTTCAGACTATTCCTTATTTACTGTTGACAGTTATCCATGAAGATAACAATTGTCCATTTAAGAACAATATTCACAAATATTCTTCAAAATCCCCAAATGGCAGTTTGAATTTGATGCACTTGAATCTTTGATATTCATGCTGCATAAACACAATTTTTAGCTAAATTTTGTTCCTGTAAGTGTTCACAATAAAGTACAGACAGGATTAATTTATTAAATAAGTGATTCTGATGGAGTTAGAAACAATCTAGCAACAGTAGATGGTCCAGTTAGGGTAAAGAAACAAGATCATGTGGTGTGGGTGACCTGTCACTAACCTTTAATAACAAACAGAAAAATGATTGCTATGAGCATTCCGTCAATTATTCAATTTCAGCACAACTCATAGATCAAATATATCAATACAACTGTTCACTGAAAAATGCCAGACAGAAAACCAGTCAGTAGTGATGATCTCCTTGTAGATGATTCATTCTTTGAAAATTCTCAGAATGTTGCAAGATGTAGATACTCTTCATCGTGGAGAACTGTTCCGAATAGTTTCCCATGTGGTTTTTTACTCTCAACTCGATCTTATTTAGGCCTACATTAAACTATCTGAGAATAACGTGATATAGTCTTCCTAAGAAGAAGCACTTTACTTTGAATTTTCATTTTTGTCACGTTTCTTAGGAAAATTGAAATACTGAAAATCCACATTTCCATTTCTTCTTCACAAGGTTATTTTTTAAAATACCAAATAGAAAGAAAAATAAATATTTCCCTGTTTTTCACTTTTAATTCGAACTCTGAAACTGTCTAGATCTTTTGCAAGATCAGAACAATTGTTAATAGGGAAAGAAAAATGAAAATATATGATCTTACCTGAATCATCAAGAAACGTGTGAAAAAAACAAGAAAAAAACCAGAATTCTAGAAAGGAAAAAGGAAAACTGCTAGGGAAGTATTTTGTTACATTGTTTTCAAGATAAAGAAAGGAATCCTTTGTAAAAGAAATGAGGAGAATGCTTTGTTACCATTCAGTGATATGAGAGTTTCTGGACTAGCTGTGATTCCTGTGTATTCAATGTGTTTCTCTAGTACAGGCTTCCCCATGCTCCTGCTGAACATATACAAGCTTTCAGCACTTATGTCATTCTGTGGTAAGTCATCCCACTTTAACTATGTTGCTTTAAGGAAGATTACCTTCTTTTGTTTGCTTTGAATCATCATCTTGCTAGCACCTTTAAACACTCCCTAGTTATTATGCTGCAAGTGATGTAGAACTGGCCACCTCTATCCATCCCTTCTATCCCACAGATGGTTTTCATACTTTCCTTAGTTGTTTATTTTCTGAAATGAAGAAGTTGAACAGTTTCCCTAGTAAATCATACTCTTGTCTTTTCTTACTTTACTCAGAATCTTTCCCAAATCAATGATCTCATTTTGGAGAGGTGAGGACCAGAGTTTGTGTCATTCAAAAAGCAGGTCAGCCATCTGTTAACTGAGTTTGCAAATTCTTTGTTCTCTTGTCCTTCCCTTCTAATTCCTAATGGCTAATTTGCCTTTTTGACAGCCGCAGTGCATGAAGTTGATATTTTCGTGACATTTTCTGTCATAACCCCAAGATTTCATACTTCAGCGACAGTGTTTGGGTTACAGTCCATCCTTTTATATGGAGAGATATAATGTCTTTAGGCATCAGTCTAGGTTTAGAAAAACCGCTTTTCATTTGTAGTTTTATTGCTAAGTGCCTGAATTTCATGAGATCCTCTTGTTCTTCTTAAGAAATTGTTTTCCTATCCTGAATAGCGTCATCAGAAGATTTATCAGTTGGTTATTCTTCTTCCAGGGACATAACCGAGGATTCCAGATCACTGCACTGGAAAACTTTCATCATAAGAATTGACCATCTTTTCCTACCCTGTTTCCAGCACAATAACACAGTATTTACACATGCTATAATCCTTTTTATCCTATGACTACATAGTTTCATTGAAAATATTTAGTACGTTCATGGGAAATATCTTTATCTTCCTTTATCAACATTCAGTTGCTGAACTCAGTGAAGTATCACATGACTAATTTTAATATGTTAATAAGCATTGGCCAGGTAAAAGAATTGTCTCCAAGTTTCTCCAGAAGAAAACTTAATACTTCTGCCATATGAATCAATATAATTACTGAAAAAAAATTCAATGCCATTTCAAATCCTTCTCATCTTGCCTATACAGGGTACAATAGCCTAAATTTACATTGATAGTCAGTTATAATAATAGGCTGTTTCCTCTCCTCTATGAATATTTTCTGTGCTTTACTTAACTGTCTTGTTTCTGATCCTTTTATTCAATTGCATGGAAAAATTCCAAATAGGAGGATTTGAGATTACTTTTTTTGTCTAACTATTAAGGAAAGGAAATATGAATCTGTACTGAATGCACTTCTTTAAGAAGAATGAGTAGAAAAAACATATTCATCACAGAAGTGAAAGTTCTAAACAGAGCAGAAAAATGCAAGCTGAAATTTCTAAATGTTAGACATAGCTGCACAGTAGCAGTAGTGAGAACAGCACTGTTAAACAAGTGCAGCAAATATTACTGAGTATATTTAAAATTATAACTGGAGATAGATAATTATTCTGTAGGTCATCACTCATTGACAATTTCTAGAGACAATCACAGGTTATTACAGTAATGGTAACATGAGAATGTAGTCTTTTCCAAGATGACCATAACCAATTATGTTGTGCTTAACATTCAGCTATTTCCTGTTTTGCTTCACTTAAGATACAACATCTGGAGGGTCTCATTAAATGAAGGTAAGATAATCTACTAATAAAGTGTTTAATTAGGAATTTGCCAGTTGGAAAAGTACTAAAACTAATTTCTTTTCTCTTACTCACATTTATTAAAAACAAACAAACAAACAACAAAACACAGCAGTTGCTGTAGTGTTTTTTTTTTTAATCTTTGAAAGACACTTTTAAAACAAACTTACTGCCGTTCAAAATGACTAAATAGAGAATCTATAGGTATAAATTAAAATAGCGCATTAAAGCAGCAGAACAGTTTACCTAGCTTGTTTCTGCTTTTCAAATTATTTTATCATTTTCTTATCCAATCTAGAAAATAATAATAATAAAAAAAGAGTCAGTGCATTGCTTTTACACTGCTCCTTTCATAGCAGCATCAGTAGGGAAAACGTTTTCCCAAGTTTTATATATGACTGTCTGACATACAATATTCTTTGACACTGGACCTGTAGTGCAGCTGTACCAGTCTGTTTTAACATGCATTTAAATCTTTTTATCATCAGTCTAGTGTGAAATACCCCTTGCTATAATAAATTTATCTATTTTGGTAAGAATGCTGAAAGAGTACCAGTGCTGGGTATCTTCTGTGATGAATGCTCCTGTTCAGTATCAACAGGGTTGAGACCTTCTTAACACGTCTCACTTGTGATCTTTTAAAGCTGTCAGGATGGAATGATTTTCAGTCACTCTGCACCACAGTGGATTTAAAATCATGTCCCAAAGGTGGTAGATTAATAGATTAAAATGGCAAAGTATTAATCTAATGCACTGTCCTGTCTCCTTACCCACAACTTATAGTATACCTGTCATATAAATATGGCAGTTCTCCAATGAAAGAAAGTACCAATATTTTGTTCTCAATAAAATATTTCACTGTCTGGTGCATTTCTTATATCAATGTTTCACTCTGTGTGAAACAGAAAAGTTAAAAAATCTGATTTTTACTGAATTAAAGACCATATGAGAATTTGCTTTGATTATTTGGACATATTTGATATGGATTTAATCATATGTGATAAATCTTAGTTGGAGGAAATAATTTTTCTGGAAACATATGATGCGGATTTTTTTTTTTTTTTGGTATAATGCTGAGTCTCAGGAAGTAAATAAATATTTTAATGCTAAACACTGACATCCATTTCAAGTTCTTCTCAATAGCTCAACTGTAAAAATGGTGGAACCAAACCACACTTTTGTGAAATATAGAAAAAGATTATTTCCTTTGCATTTGCAATTGGATTTACCTTTTGACTCTGTGGAACAATGTTTTGAAGTATTATGCACTAAGTATGGAACCTTTTCTTGTTTTGAGGAGCTACAAGGAAAACTCCTCAATACAGCACATCCGAAGCTTAATACCTAATTCAAACGAAAAAAAAAAAAGAAAAAAGAAAATATTAAGAGAATTATTGAGCTGAATGCATAAAATATAGACAAGAAACAGACTGAGAAACAATTTTAAAAAGTACTAATTCATTTTTAAATATATCAGAAATAGGAAGCCTACTGGGGAATCTAAAGGAACAAGGCATAAAGAGGAGCTTGGAGAAGATCATTTTACAGCAGATTTATTTTCTTCAGTTTTTCTGCTTTGTTTATAATGAAAGCTTGGGGAGGTTCAAAAAGTGTAAGTCTTCTGTTGGGGTGTAACGCACTGGATCTGTCTCAAAATAAAAATATCCATAAAAGGATGTGAGGAATAAATCAATAAACTGAACACTAAAAACTGCCAAAAACAGCTATTAGTCTGCCTCCTAGATACTATAGACTCCCTAGGATGAAGTAGCTTAAAAATGAAGTGTAGAATATAACTTCCCTTGTAGACAAGCCCCAAGAGACTGTTTTTAGGGGATCATTCAGAGACTAATATAAGTCTGTAAGTTATGTAGGTTCCCAGAATGATAGATGCTACACTAAAGGATAGAATTAGATGTGTGAATAAATGTAAATAAATACATATCTTAGACATGTATATATAATAATTAACATAATATGCTAAGAAATAATCTTGGGAGTGTGTATGTGTATGTGTGTGTCGCAAACCGCTGGCTATGACCATCCAACCAATTCCTTATCCACTTAATAGTCCAGCCTTCAAAGCCATATTTCTACAATTTAGAGATAAGGATGTGGTGTGGGACTATGTCAAAGGCCTTGCACAAGTCCGGTAGATGACATCAGTTGCCCTTTCTTTGTCCACCAACAACATTACTCCATCAGAGAAGGCCACCAGATTGGTCAGGCATGATTTTCTCTTGGTGAAGCTGTGCTGGCTGCCTGGGATCACCTCCTCATCTTGCATGTGTCTTAACATAGCTTCCAGGAGTATCTGTTCCATAATCTTCCCAGGCACAGTTGTGAGGCTCATATGCCTGTAGTTCCCCAGGTATTCCTTTCCACTTTTCTTAGAAATGGGAGCGATGTTTCCCTTTTTCCAGTCACCAAGCACTTCACCAGACAGCCAGGACTTCTTGATCAAATATGATGGAGAGTGGCTTGGCAGTCACATCAGCCAGTTCCTTCCAGACCTTGGGATACATGTTGTCTGGCCCCATAGACATGTACACATTCTCATGAATGATCTCCTACTTGCTCTTCTCTTACAGTGGGAGGGATTTCACTACCTGGAGCCCTGCCTAGAAGTTCAGGATTCCCTTCCAACTGAACTATTGTATTCTATTTAATAGATGTGCTGTTCACCGTACTAATAGATGATTTAAAAAGAAAGTGAGCATTCAGGTGAAAAAGTTCACAGATAAGTCTAAGTTAATCAAGGTTATAAAAGAGAGACACCTGTAAAGTACTGGAGAAGGACAACAATGATAAGTGAAATGATACGCACTGGGGGAAGAACACTATTAATTCGTATTTTCATGAAAATTATGCTCAACACTGATTAAAAAAGAAAATGAAATAAGAAATACGAGAACAGAAAAAAAATAGATGTTACTGTTTTGCTGTATAAATTCTTAATCTACATAATGAATATTGGATGTAGTTCTGTTGCCTTCACTTTGAAAAGAGTGCAGCAGATACAGGAGATTTAAAAGACAGTGCGGATTGTTTTGTATACAAGATGGATTAGAAAAGTTGTCACACAAGTCTGTAGCTTCCTGATAGAAAAGTGAGAGAAGAAGTTAGCACTGTTTCTTCCATGGTAAGAACTTTAAAAAAATCAAATGAAATGGGTTGTTGGCAGGTCCCAAACAAGGAAGGCAGTATTTCTTATAATGTATGACTAGTTGTGGAATCCATTGCCAAAAGGGTGTATTTAGCGCTAGAAGTTCACTTGAGATAAAAAGTGATTGGACAAACTCATTGAAAAAAATAAATATGAAAATGTTATTTCTGTCTTGTAAGTTTGAGTTGTCACTGAGGGATGACAGATTATCCAGCAGAAACATCAGCACAAGTTTGTCCTGTTTCCTAACAGTTCCCGAGGCATCTTCTGACAGGTATTGTCAGAGAAAGGATTACAGGGATCTTTGGTCTGACAAGGTGTTGCCATCTGAGGGTTTTCATCTGTTCATTTCCTTCCATACACTGGCTGCTGAGAAGCCCATGCCCCAAACGACACTATCACTGATTTTAGACAAATGGGTGTGGTAACTCAGGTGTGTGGTTTGCACCCATTCACTGTTCAAAGACAGAGGCTGAGCCACATGAAAGCTGGCTTGTCATAAGCTTGCCTGTGTCAGCTGCTTTTAGGCTGAGCCTGATGTTTGTGCTCATTTTGCTTGCCATTCACACTGTTACCATGAAGAGGAGGAGGTACAGGAAGACTGAAGACTCGATTAGAGCAGCACTGAGCCTTCTTTAAGGGGGAACTGCTGATAGGGAGACCTACGCTGATGTGTGCAGAAAGAGAAACGCTGCCTCTAGAGCTAACTTCCCATTTGCTTTGCAGAGACAGAGTATGTGGGAATTAAGAGCATGTGTGGACAGTCACAAACAATGAGTTACAATTCACATCTACAGGCTGTAAACTTAATCCTGCTTAGGTTTTCTCATCCTATCCCCAATGCTTGCTTCATTCACAGTGTTGTAAGAGGGAAGGAAGTGAAGGAAGAGGAAAAAGAATGGTCTGTATTACTGAAAGATACCTGCTGTATCTTTTGTTCTCTGCTCTAAACAAACAAACGTATAAGCAAAAAAGAAAACCCCCAAACCAAATAAATTAATAAAACCAATGCATACAATAACTTAATAATGTGTCACACTGTAAGTTAGAAATTAAGACAAATTCCTATTGAAGTTTCTGAACAGAGAAGTAGAGAGAGACCACAACTACAGTAATTTCCTGCACTGAGTAATGGGAAATATAACGGGCATGTTTGGAGATGCATCTGTTCACTCAAAATATAAACAGAGGAAAAAAAAAGGTAGAGAAAGATGGGCACGATATCTGCCAGCCTGACCTGTAGTTTAATTGGGGAAATAACCTGGCTGAAGGTGAGGAAAGAATTGTTCAAATTGTTCAAACAAGCCTTTATGGTATCTTCATGTGCTTTCACAGCTGCCTGGGGCAAGAGCCCTGCAGGGCACTGTCAGTTTCCAGAGGGACCTTTTTGTAAATCTTATTTCTGAATTAAGAAAATCCTTCTTGATAACTCCAAACCAGCTAAAACACAGCACAGGAGGTAAGTGACATGTAGCAGTCCAGACAGCTGGCAAGAGTTGAATGGGAGGAGGATTGAAAGGTGATTTTTTTTTGTCAAGTGAGATCCAAGGAGCAGAAAATCCAATATGTTTTGCTATTTTCTTTCAGTGACAACAAATAGGAGTCTAGTAAATGGCAGGAAGGTAAGCTGTAGTCTGTCAGGCTATGAGCTCTCTCATGCTAAGGAACTATATTTGATATAACAATAATCATACTATCTACTGACTGATTAGAAACAAACAAACACAAAATACACTATTTCTGAGCAGCTAAAGATTAAAGAATTTCAGCTCTGAATTTGATATACTCAAGACAGAATTAATTCTTCCTTTGCTAGGCCAGAGATATGTTATGTAGCCAGAAGGAATATTACACTGGAAAAAGAAGCATGATAAAGGTTTCTCTGATGGCTCTTCTGATTTCACCCATAAGTGAAAGGTAAGAGATGAGAATGGAGAAGGTAGGACAGCAATCAAAGTAACCTTTTTTTTCAGATGCAGATCTATTTTGTAGACTGTGTTGCACAGGAGTCTAGGAGACAGCCTTTTGAAAGTTCTTGTGATATGTGAAAAATACTCTGTGTGTGTGTGCGTGCATATTTTCCTCTGTCGTGATCACAGTTTAGAAGGATAGTCCATTCTTATCTGTTTTTTTTTTTTAATTCTTGATCCTCAGCCAAGTGCAAATGACTATTAAAATCCCTAGGCTGAAATGCAAAGGGTAACAGAGCTGATTAAATTGATCAAATTCATTCTTTTTTGTGCTGCCCTCACACTCCATCTTCTTTTCAGATATTTGATGATACTTTCAATTTGCATAGGGCAAACATAGATCCTTTCAGCATGCTGTTGAAACCAGGTTAGTTAAATGTTGTTTGCTCACTTTTACTCTTTTTTTACATATGATTTGCTATTTTCTCACTTAGTATGTTACGTTGCTAAGACTTTGTTAGCCCTCTGTCATATGCTACTCATCAGAATGATTGTGTATCTGCTTCACCATTAGTTAAAGAACCCTGGGAAAAGCACTGCTTTAACTAAGCCACATAACAGAAACACTGAGGCTGCGGTACATACTTCAGTACCAATTCACCAGAACACATATGTTCAATACAGGGAAGTGTTGTCCTATATTTAGTCTTACCAAATGCCTTGATAAAAGTCCAACCATGTGTGAACACACATGGCAATCAAATCTTAGCAGTCAGACCTGAAATTTTCTGAAGTATCCTCATCAGATTTATTTAACAAACTCTGTTTTCCATACAGTGAATCATCTGGTAACTAAATGTTCTCAATCTTGTCACCCCAGTTTTTATGATGTTTCTTTTGACCATCAGTTTTTGCATATGAGACCAGGTGGAAGCTCAACCAGTGGTATTCTTTGTCTCTAGCATCTGCCAGGTGAAAGTCCTGAGATCAGGATCATAAAAGAAGGCATATTTCTAGGGAGGGAGCTGGGAAGCCAGTTGCAGACAGTGGCTTCCTATCACTTCACATCAACTAGATGTGGACTAGCTCCAGCGGGAATATGTGTAATCACATTAGCACAGTGCTGTGCCTGAAGGAATAATCCCTGCTGGATTTAAGTACCTGCTCTGTCTGGAGATATTTGTCTCTTTTGCCTTGCAGTTCAGCTTCCCCAGCATCTCTGGGGTGGAAAGCATGTGGGAGAGAAGAGAATGAGAATGGTCATGACTGACTGAAGAGTCTTTTTTCTCTTATCAGTGTGGAGCCTAAATTTATTGCTCCATGCATTTTGAATGCAATAGACTTTGACTAAAATGCGCAGGCAGCTTTGAACTTCGAAGCAAGAGCTTCCTCACTTTTTCTACCCCATAAATCTCAGGCAAGTTACCTAATCTCTATACTTTGATATCTCAACTCTCTGAAATATCTTACTGTTCTTATTTATAACACTGATCCTAAAGTAATAATACTCCCTTATAACATTGATCTTAAAGTAAGGATTAACATAAACTGCTTACATTATTCATAGTATGTTGGTTCAGTTAAGCTTGGGAAGATGAAAATGCTATGATTATAAATAAGTTAATTTGAATGTAACTGTGCAGTGTCTTAGAATCCATTTGCTGTGTGTGACAGAAACAAACAGACAAAAAACTTGCTCCTGACATTCAGTCAAATTAAAAAATAATAAAATAAATCATTAGTGAAGAAACACAGTAATAGCAGGAAAGCACTGTCTACAGAGTAACACCTATCAGTTAAATTTACAATTAGAATTCCTAATGTTTTTCTTTTCAGTAACGCAATCTGTACAGATGTGTTTACATGCTGGTGGCTAGAGACTTGTTATGATCTCCAAACAGAAAAGGCTCATTAAGGCATGCGTACTGCTCTGTCTACTGAAACTGCCTTCCAACCCAACATACAGGGCTCATTGTTTACTGTTTAATAACCTCAGAAACAGTCCATTTTAAAGCATCTACTCCTTGATTACTTTATTTCCATCTAAGAAAATGATTTCCTAAGACTGTAATTGTCTATAAATACTTAAAAGCTGTGAAAGATTTTCATTCACTGGCAATGGAACTGTTTAACCCTTCTATAATTTCTGTAGCAATCTGTAGTAATATCAGTAAAAGGTGGTATCTAAATTCTCATTGATAAAGTAAAATAAAATAAAATAAAGTAAAATAAAATAAAATAAAGTAAAATAAAATAAAATAAGGAAAACACAACCTAACGTAATGAGGAATGGGTTGTAAGCGGAGGGGCAGCACCGTGGGGCAGAAGGGATTTATTTTCTATTCTTTTTACTTTGTAGTGGAAGTAATTTTCAAAGAATTACCAATAACCTGTCAGGAAGTGGCAGGCAACTGATTTGATTCCATTCAATTTCTCTTTTACCTCTTTGTGAATATTGCACTCATTTTTGTCCATCTAATTTAAGAATTCTATCGTTCTTAATAAATAAAACATAAACAAATACTTAAGGTGAGGGAGTGATTACTGCTTACAATTTTTTACTATAATGTAAAAGTTGTTCATAGCTCCAAATAAAATAATGAAAATTATTTTATTGTAAGCCATTAAAAATTTCAAGAGGACTTCTTCCCTATAAGTATTAAGCATCAAATACTACCCCTTTGCTGAAACAGGATACCACACAGCCTTCTGCTTTCATCTGGTGGTAAGTTGTTTTTCATTGTACAATTCCTATAGAGGTAAGTACTTCGAGCTTTAGCAAAGCAAAGGACAAGCAGCTGTTTTATAACCACTTCAAACTGTCCTAGTCACAGATCAGAACAGAGTGTTCCCCTGATTCCTAGACAGTGTTTCTTTGCATCAAGTACCACATGGTTAGAGCCACACATTCCAATTCCAGAATCCTTGCACCTGTTTGGACCTGCCCGTTCCCAAAGAAACTTTGTCTTAAAATGCTGGGGGCTCTGCAAGGTGAGAGTAACTGTTTATAGGAAGAATTTTATGGCTTGTCACCCACACGCACACCAACCTCCATTCAGCTACTGCACTGCCAGATGCATTTAATTATTGCCATAAACTGTAAACACTACTGCATGACCATTTCCCCTTTAGCAAGATTATGTGTGTGAAAAAAGTAAACAGATTGTATAACAAAGTGTTCTCTAGCTGTCAGCAAGGGCTTTGAAAATAAAACACT
>JANHGO010004854.1:0-24095 GCA_024606505.1 Aquila spilogaster
GACTGAGGAAATCCAATTTTTGCTCACAGAAATTAAGATATCTACTAAATCGCCTGTATTTGCCAGTCTGTTTTTTCTCTTCACAGTGTCTCCCAAGACTATCATTAAGGAGCAAACTATAAATTATGTAGCAAAAGTAGTGATATAATTTCTACTGAAGATAAGACTTCTGTCAAATGAGACATGCATAGTCATAATTGTCACATCCATCAATCATTTTGATATGTGCCACATCCCACATCTGTTTGAAGAAATGGTCTTTGTTTACACTTTAAGAGGATTGAGGTGTTTTATGTCCTAGCATTTTAAATTCTTAGGCCTTGATTCTACATGTGATACATGGTCTTATTCGGGAAAGCACTTTGTTAATTATTATTTCCTGATTTGGAGCCATGAGACTTGTAACACTTCGAAAAGTTTCACTGACTTAGAACTTTTCAATGTACTTGGCTCACTACCATGTGTTTTTTAGGTTTGAGTTTCTAAGTATTTTCTTCACTTATCATTTGCTGCAATGAAAATGTAGATATATTCCATAAAATTATAGAAAGGAAACCTAATAGAAACAAATTCAATATATAACACTTCTCCTAAATGCTTTGATATGGCTTTTATTTTAGATTTTTCAAGACAGCCACTATAGACAAGAAATATCGGTCAGTGTATCCAAAACATCCCATATGTTTCTATACTTCCAGCCACTTATCTCTCAGATTCATTACCAGGTATCTTAGGTGAAAATGTTCAGTTAATACCTAGAAAATTACATAAACTAAAGTTTATCTTGGGACTGGAGAGTTTTGTGTTTACTCCTCTGCTCTGGAAAAAAATTCCCTGGATGACCTTCAGTTCTCCTTTGTAAAATGACTGTTACTGTATTTCTTCACCTCGAGTAGTTTTTGACAATCAGTTTGTTAAAGATTTAAGCTCCTTAACTAAAAGAAGGCGACATGTAATAATGATATTGTTATTAAATCAATGTGTAACAACCAATCAACACCAAGGCTTCTTTGTTTTAGGCAGGATAATACTCAATATCTGACAGTCACTGACCCCAAAAGGTACAATAATATTTGTATTTCAGTTGCAATTTAAAAGTTCACAGAAGTGCAACACCTTAAAAATTCTCCTCAGAAAATCTTGATGTGCACCTGAGAAAGAATAACAGTTTGGCTTTTGCTAAAGAAACTAACAATGAACCTTATTTTTCTGAATCAAGATTTTCCATTTTCTTTAGAAGTGTTGTGTTAGAAACCACAAATTGAGCACCATAACTCTGAAGAAGATAATTTTATTTAAAAGAACATAAGATTTTTGAAGATTCATTTTATTCTGAATCAAAACAAATTTTGAACAGTTTCATGTATAATCTAAGGAATTTAGTAATTTATATTTATAGGAAATTTCTTTTTTATTTTAATATTTTAAGATGTTGCTCAAATTTATCACATAGTATCCTATAATTTAAAAAAAAAACAAAACTGAAAGAATATCTTTTCAGTGGGAAAACAATAAACTTTTAATTCTGTTTCTAAGTAAGATGTTTCAGTACTGTCAAACTTATTTCTTGTTTCCTCCTCAGAAAGCAAAGTGACTGTAGTCAAAGACAGATTTCCATCTTTCTGTTTTACCTTTTTATCAGTAGGTCCATCCTCAATTTTGTTACAACATGATGAGAATTTGAAAAGTTATATTAGTTTTGAAATTTTCACTGATAAAAGCATATATATAGAAAACTTGTTCTTTGATTTCTGTACAGAGTATATGTGGGATTTTTACCCCAGATTGCTGTATTTCTTAAATTATTCTCTATCAGTCTGAAATGTTATATGTTCATTAAAGAAAAAAAGTATTTCATATTAATATAATAGTATATCTTGTACATCTTGCACATCTTTGGATTTAAGCAAGTCTACTTCTGTCACGATTTGGCTGCTTATGTAGATATGTTTTTGTATAACAGCAATGACACCAAAGATTGTGAATCCCAGATAACAAGAAGCGTGGGGCCTGATGTGGCTAGAGGTGCTGTGTTTGTGACCTGATTTTAAGTAAACTGGATTTTCTGATTTAGACAGTAGACAATGTAGACAATTTAACGAAGAAAAGAAGCAGTACAAATTAGACATCTTAACCTTTCTTCTTACCTATGAAAAAAAAAAAGCACCTGTTCCAAATGCAACAAAATTTTCCCAGCTTATTACTTAATTGTTCAGAGTTAAGGAAAGTTATACAGACAACTGATTTCCCTCTGTTATTCTAAATTAGTCATTTTTTTGATCTCTTCCTACCCTCTTCTTTTTTAAGTCTTTTAACTAATACTGTTTCAAGGGTTTTTTTCTGAAGTCCTGTGATAAACAGTCTAGAAGTTCCACATGAAAAACAATGTAGTTTGGAATAGCATAGAAATGAAGTTTATAGACAGAAAACAGACTGTTAGAAGTGATGCATTGATATTACTGATAAGTTCATATAGGTCAGCACATCAGCAGGTTTCTTATCCAGAACTTTCAATTAACCTGTATTTTTGCTGTATATCATAATGTTTGAATGCTTTGTATACATCCAGACTAACCTAGCATGTTTTCTAGGTATTTTTAAAATTTTTTAGAGAGACTAATTACTGACTACTGAGAATTCTTTTCTCCTTTTTGCCTTGGAATTCAAACTATAAACTGCGCACTTTGTTTTCACATAAAAACTTATTTTGAAGGAAGTGCAATTTCACCAGAGTCCTCCTTATCCTCGCCATTTCTTTTACATTTGTCTGAGATTCACATAAGCCTATTATACACTGCAGTTCTACTATCAGACAAAATTAAAGTGTTTTGCTTTGTTCTGACCACTACTTCACATAATCACCTTTCACTATAACATTTCCTTTGCAGTAGTTAAATATGTATTTGTTTATTCCATTCTGTAACAAAGAAAATTAATGCATGCAAACAAATACAGATTGACTGACATGAATTCTTAGTTCCAGAAATATTATTTACAAAAAATTCCTATCAGTCATAATAAGTATCAGTAGTGTACAAACCAACTTCTTCTGCAGACAAAAAGAATAATTAAAAGGAGATAATGCATATAAGCTCTTGATATTTCAACAGCTTTTGATTATAATTTAATCATAATTTGCATTTACTGAATTATACAATAGACTGTTACTATATTTCATAGTGATTTTTTCTATTGAATTGCCAGGATATGTGGAAGTTGGGCAAAGGCTGGCAAAGAGTCTGGATAATGCCAGTCCTATTGAGGGGAAAAAGAAAGATCCATGGAGTGAAAGTGCACATTTCCCAGAAACAGACTGAGATAAAAAATCAGAGGAACAGTCTGAAAGCTCCTAGAGGATAACAAGGAGATTACTGACAGCTACCATGTATCTATCGAGAAAAAATCATGCCAAAGCAATCAAACTCCCTGTGGTGACAGAGGCTCAGACCTTGTGGACAGGGAAAAGCAGCCGGTGCCATGTGTCCTCAGTAAAGTTTTTGATACTATCTTATATGACATTACTAGAAGCAAGCAAAGGAAATGGCTGAGATGATGAAATTTTGTTTGGAAGACTCCGTGCGGGTTGGCAGTGCGCGCTCAGTGTCAGGGTGGGAGGGCGAGCAGAGGGCAGCTCTCGTGGCGGTTCGGCTCATCCTCGCTCTCCTTTTCTGTTCGTGGTGAACAGAGAACAGCTTATTAAATTTGCATGTGGCACAAAGCTGAGGGAGACTGCAAGTACAGAAAAGAGAGGATTTCAATTTAACATGACCTTGACAAATTGGAGGAATAGTACAAGATAAACAGTGTGTAATTAAATAAGATATGTGCGAGGTATATTTATGGGGGAAGGCCCGTGATTCTGTTCCTCCGTCTGAATTGACCTTATGACCGTCCTGGCACAGCATAGTTCAGATAATGTTTCTCCAGGTGGGGTTATATGTCATACATTTCAAAATAAACTGGGCTGCTTAGTTGTGTCTGATCAGGCATTACTATATCTGGTGTCTGGTTGTTCATTCACTGCATCTAACTGCCTCAGTGATCACCTACTTTGTTTGGTAAATTGGAGTCTGGTGCTCACAGGTCTTAAAACTGAGCCATAATCCAGAAAAATGTTTGACATCAAAGCTTTGAATCTCTTCAGATGAAATAAAACACTTCAAAAGAAAAATGCACTGGATTATGGAATTTTAAATTTCAGTATTTTTTTCTGTTCTAAACAATGTATGTATAATATCTATAAAAATGCACAGCTATGAGGACATGGGCATGTAAATACTCTGGAGGCATCCAAGCTGGCTTTCTGCAGGCTGGGCTGGAATAACGTTGGTCTGCCGTATTGCGCAGGAGCACCCCAAAAACTGGACATCCGTAAAGTCACTGTGCGATCTTACCATGTGATGGCTGAGTCCGGGCTCAAAAATGCCCAAATTGCAGGGAGCAAATTTCACTTCTGTTTGTTATCACGTGCTGTTCACAGATAAAAACCTCAATTGTCGTCCAATTTGTAGTCCAATTTGGCTGTAGCTCGTTGAAGTCGAGGGCAGGCAGAAGGGTGAAACAGCTCGCCTCTCCGTGTGGAACAGTGCCCTCTCCTGCTCCGCCAGGCACTGTCTCACCCTGCAAAAAGCATTCCTTCCTTTTGAACATACTTTATATGAACAGTCAGACGGGCAAAGCTCAGTCACACACGCCTTCAGCAGCAGAAACATAAAAAAAAACCTTTTCACCGCCGAACTTTTCACCAAATCGAGATTATTTTCAGGTTGCTCATAGTTATGTTCAGTACCAATACCACAATATTTGGAGGTCGTTTCCTATCCACTGTCCTATCCCCCACAGGGGCTTTGGATCATGATTTTTAGCTTGCAAAGATAATATCTCTTTCAATAAAAAACAGTATAGTCCTACAAATTGTAATTGTCTTTGGTAATGCTTTTGTTGTGTTTTGATGCTTTGATGACAAGTTTAAAAGCCTTGGCTGCTGTGCTTTTTCCGCAAAGCAGTAGTCGCACTTCTTGAATTCTTGAGCACTCACAGGACTAGCAGTTGATAGACTCTCTTTCATCTTTTCATTGAGTCTCTGACATTACTTGTTGGTACTGTTCCTTCAAAATGCTTTTGATGTTAGCCTCAACAACAGCAACCAAAAAGCTATAGTAAAAATGGCTGCGGGGAGAGGTTGGTAAGGGTCAGAGAGAAAGAGAGATTACTGTCTACTCAGTGTAGTAATATTCTGACTCCAGCTCTGAAAACAAAGGAATACATTTATTAAAAACCCAAAACCACATTAGTGAAATTTTCACCCAAATAACTTGCATTTCCTGTAGTATTTAATTTCTCAGTTCTGCAGATTCATACAGCAAAGTGAATATTGTGTGGCTGGTGCAGTGGAGAAAACCTAGAGACTTTGAAGTAGAGCTGTTGAAAAATGCAAAAACCTGCAAATTCAGAGCACATACACACAATACAAAAGCAACCTGATTCTGGGAGACCCTCGTTTTACAAATCTTTAGCTGCAGCCATTCTTTGGCTGTTAACCGGAAAATGAGCTGCATGTCCCAACAATATCTTTAATGTCAAGGCAGCTTGCCGAACTATCACAAGTGCTGGTTTGATTTCAAAGGAGAGAATATTTTGAATGAATCTTGGGACAGCTCTCCTCATTTCTTGATGTTTCATCCTTTGCTCTGTCAGCTGTGCCTTCTTAGTCTTGTTGATTTTAGTTGACTCTTCCTTAATATATTTGTCTCAAGGCAGGTCTCACCATCTTGAGCTATAGACAAGAATATAACATAGCAAAGATGGAAAAGAATCTCTTGCCCTGTGTACCAACCATAGCTACCAGGAGTTGCTGCCATTCTTGAATAGAAAGGCTTTAAAAATGGGATTATAGTGCATTCTTGTTAAAAAGATCTATTTTAACTCTTACAATGCTCTGACCCTGTGTATGTATGCAGTGAAAATCCTTCTTTAGGTATTAGACATAATCAGAACAGCTCAACTGGGTCATAGGTCCAACACTGGCAATAATTCAGTGCAAGCAAAGTGGGTTATTTTGTTGCTAGTTTGTTTTTCTTGGTGAGGTTTTTTTGGTTGTTGTTTGTTTGTTTGTTTTAAGGGCAATTAGCTGCACTTTAAAGCAAGTAGTCACTGATTTCTACCCTCAGTTCTGTGGCAGTGAATTCTGAGTCCTTCTGACCAGATTGTGCTACATTCAGCAAAATTCTCAGTGGACTAACTGATAAGATGTCTGATAATTTCTGAGCAGCTGTCTTGTGAAAATTGACAGGTGACCTTCCAGACAATTATGCAGCTTCTTTCTTCATTTATGTTGATAGATATATATTTAGGCTTTCATTCTTCTTTTTTCTCCAGAAGTTTTCTGTTACTTTTTGCTTCTATTTTTTTGTCTCTTTTTCTTATGCTTATTTTCTGTTGAAGGTTTTTCATGCTTGATGTTCATCATTAGGTTTCATTACTATTTAGTATTTTTTTTTCATTTTAAGTGAATAAAATAAAAGCATAGGACTGTTCAGACTATGAATATTTGAACAGTGAATATGTGATATGAAAATAGGCCATCACAGGAGCCTAAAGTTCATGTTAAAATATTCATGTATCTGCATGTTTGTGAACACAAAAACTTGTTTTTCACAATTTATAATAAGGTGAATCAGTTCATTCAAGTACCGTACACTACATTCAATTAACTCCCAGTCCCCTATAGAGAAAATGAAGCAATAGGGGTCTTTCTAGTTTAGTTTGAATTATTCAAATACTCATACAATTTTTTGTTTTCTACCACTAAGAGTCAGTAAGCAGTGGTAGTGGAATCATTTACACCGAAGCCAACCTGTAGACTGAAACAAGGTTACTTTTAAGGCCTTTTTCCTCCAACTGACTGCAAATGAGAAATATTGAAAGTGTTATGTTCCAGTACAGGCTATAATGAAGTCTGAGTCCACAATTCTTCTGTCTCTAAGAGGTAGCAGGTTTTTTTTTAAGACATTGAACACTTGGTAGAACTGTCCACAGATGTCACTCTTCAAAGACCCATCCTTAAATCAATGCAATGTCTACTAAATCTCAATCTTAAACTCAATCTTTAAAGAAAAAAATGTCTTAAAATGCCTTGAAAAGGCAGAAAAATAATAGACAGCAATTCAGCACTCTATTATACCATTCTGTTTTCTTGATTATGCTTTCAAGAATCTATCTAATTATTGAAAAGGGAGGAAAAAAATCTCATGTGGTGTGGAAAACACTGTTAGATTAAGATGTGATATTGAGATAGAACTGAAAAGCCCTTCACTTAAATCAGATTTATTGCTTCCACCTTGTTAACCTTTGTCCTCAGTCACTGACCATTTTGTTACACAGGGGGGCCACAGATTTCACATTTATGGCTTTTCTAAAGTGCACTTGTCAGCTTCCACTATAAATCCTGACATTCACATCATCTCAGAAGCTTGATAACAAAGTGCTGTGAGTACCCAACATGATGTCACAAACATAAAAATGGATTTCACAACACTAAGGGGCTGCCGTGAGTGTCCTTTGCTAATTATCAGGAGAACGAATGGCCTTAGATTAATGTGTCACAAGGCAAACATTGCAGGCTTCCTAGACTGGAAAAATAAATAGGGTTTTAAAAGGCTAGTTATCTGGAGATAACTCTTGGAGTAACTCTGGCAGCATTATTTTTAAGCAAAACAAAAGAATGAAAATAAAAGGCTCGTTCTGCCATTGTCCATTGAGAAGCATGAGGAGAAAGTAGGTTTTTTTATGGAGCTTAAGACAAGAACTGTGCTCCTCGGTGAAAATGGTCAGCCCAGAACCCATCATTTTATATGTGAAACTAGAATGTTTTTTTTCTCGTGTACATCACTACAATTCTCTACACTAAGTTTCATATGCTATTTTCATTACTCAAGCAGTCTCCTATAGTCCTTTTGCAGTTCTTCACCATCTGCCCTTATCCTTTCTACCTGGAATAAATATGTATCAGAAGCAAGCTTTGTCTCCTTCCTGCTCACCCACTTTTCCAAAACTTTTATGAATCTGTTAAGCAGCACAGACACCCCAGGCAACACCCCACCAAACTCCACTGGTGACCTCCCTCCATTCAAAAAGTTGACTAACGATGCTTGTTTTCTAACTCCTATCTTTGGAGCTGTGATTTACCTATGACAGAGTTTTCTGTCTTACCCCATCATTGCCTAGTTTCTTTAAAGGCACTGAAGAGTCACTGTAAAAAGTCATCTGAGATAGAGGTATCAAGGTGTGAAAGAACTAAGGAATGAAGGTAGGAGGCAAGCACCTATCTCAGGTTTCAGGAAGGGAATCCCCTCCCCTGGTTGTCCTAGCCTTTGAAATTTATTGTTTGGCTTTTCCATAAAAATTGCCATAGAAAAGATGATTTAACCCCAGGGCACTGAGAGGGGGGAGATTGGCGAAGTGACAAAATACATACAGTTGAAAAATAAACATAGCATATAATGTTTGCTTTCTGTTACTGCTTTGGCAGTGATCTGTGATGTCTGAGAATTCTGCACTCTGGAGTGTCTTTGAACAAGTCTCCTTTAGTTAGGAAGTAACTGATTTCATAGTGCAGGTTTTTCAAGTCCTCTGCAAAAGATTCTGCTCTAATTTTTTCTCACACTCTCATTTTCACCCATTCCCATGATTTGGCAATTCATGCTGCTTCCTGTATTTCTCTTTTCTCCTGCATAGCAAGGGTTTTCCATTTTCTTCTCCAGCTTTCTTAAAGCTTCCTGGTTTTATGTCTCTGATTTTTCTACAAGCTATAACCATCTAATTTAGTCTCCTCAGTGCAATGTACTAAGCAATTCAGTATTCCTTATAACAAGCAAAGGAATCAAGTGTATACTTGTTACAAGTGTAGCCACAGGACTCTTCTGAGTGCATTTAAGGATGTTCCTCTTCCTGTTCCTCAGAAGACTGTGCTGGCAGCTGTTTAGGAAGTTGTCACTGAAGACTGAACACCACATTCACTGTTATCTGACTAAGATATTGCATTCTAGGAAAAGCCTAGGGAGTTCAAAGCTAAGTCCATATTCATTTACTTGAGAATCAAAACCAGTCTTTGCTCTCAAGAACCTTCTTGCTTTAAAGGAAATAAAATGTTGAGGCTTCCAAGAAAATTCATATATATTTTGATTGTTCTTAAGACATGTGGAGAAGTTTCTAAACAGCTTTGAGCTTCTATTAACCACTTAATTGGACAAAAGAAATGCAATGGCAGTATAAATCACAACTGCTATGATACTGAAAATTCTGCACATATCAGATGCAATGGCACCAGTCAATGCCATAAGACAAGAGAGAATCAGGTGTGTTGGTTTTCCTCTGAAATGTACACAGTATGCTATTACTCATTTTCATTGAGCTGCACAATTACAAATCTGTCCATTTTGTCCCATTGAAAGGAACGATTTTTAGTTTTCAAGAAAAGGTTTTTATTTCCTAAGGCAACCTCGCACCCTTATAAAACAATGTAAATGCAACATAGGTAGTATGAGGATAGGGTTGTTATTAATCCAACATTTAAATATCACAGTACTAAGAGCTGCCCCCATATCTCAGCTGAATGAGTTCAGGAGAAATTAAATCCTTTAAGTTCACCCTCAAAATTCTCATATTTGGGTGCAGTATAGCCCTTCATGATAACAAGCTTGCAATCAGGGTCACCGCACTGAGAATAAACTGCTGCTCACCCACGTGAAAAGAGGCTGATGAATCCCCATTAAATACAGACACCGAACTGAAATGCAGAGGTCTTTGGCATCAAGAGAGCTTAACCTATTTAAGGTTTTATAGCTAAGCACTGTGACCTTCAAATGGATGTAGATTTGATGTGAATATTAATTTAATAATGAAGTAATGAATTCATATGGTAGAGAGTGTTTTTTCTTTCTCAGAGCGGCCAGGATTTTATATTATCTTTACTTTCTGGATAGTACTATATGAATTTAAGGATGGACTTGCCTAGGGGTTATCAAATATACTGCTTTCCTGCTGTTTCAGGCTTCAAGTGGGGTTTTTCCCAGATATCTTGTTAAAAAATCTAAAACATTAATATCAGATTTTGCTAGTTTCAAACAAAAGTGGAAATTTTTGAGACAATAATTGTTTTTAAATAATTTCTGTTATATTAAAATACTCAGATGATAAAAATACTATGGGTAAAAAATGATCAGGCATATGTTTATTTTGCAACTTTATGTCATGCTCCACATCAATGTGGAGCCTTCTGATGTTCATCTGTCTACTCAGGTGCCCATAACTCTTTTCATATGTTTAACACTGAAATTGGAGTTGTAATGTCAATCCCAACCGCAACAGCTCTCAGCAGATCTATATGCTGTAAGTTCGAAGATGGGATGGCAAAAAGGTGTCTTCAACATAGTCTTGCTTTGAAAGTATGAAAGTGTGGTGCTCTAGGGCTAGTTTCAGGCCTTCCTGTCCCATTCAGCTGTAACTGGACATGATTTATTAGCAGTTTTCTTCTCTGATTTGCTGTCCATTAGGAATACCTTTGCAGGTTAATGAAAAGATTATGCTTAGCTGACATTTATAAAGTCTAAAATCAGAAGCCAAAGAATTCAAAGAGAATGTGAAAGCCAAGCAAAGGAACTTGAATTGCTTATAACTTTCTTGGTACATGAAGTTCTGCAGATTGAGAACTATTTCTTAATGAAGAGTTTTCCCTCCCAGAGACATGCTGTCATGCATACAAAAGCGTTAGGCTTGCTTTGACATTAAACGGTGTTAACAGCCTATACTTCCTTCCAGCGTTTTTTCTTAAAAAAAAAAAAAAAAAAAAGTATATAAATCATGCCGCTTAGCTTCCTTGTCCTCTGTATCTCTGTATGGGAATCCATGCTGTGTTTAAAATTGGCTTGTAATTGATTCGTATATAGCCACAGGTGTCAACAGAAAACACTGAGACAATATAAGTTTTCATTTTTTATATGCAAGAATAAGAATATAAGAAACACCAAAGAACACAAAATTTCTTGCTGAAAAAAAATCAGTGTGAACCAAGAGATATTACTACACATTAAAAAGATGAAATAATTAAATCTTAGAATTAAGCTAATTAATAGTCAGAATCTGTTCTTACTTTTTGACCATCACATTACATATATGTCTTCTAACAGCTACAGAGACTTAAGGTCTTGATTATTATTGAAGCCTTTTATACCTTTTGTCTGAGAAGAAAAAAACCACCAACATTCTCTTGTCTGCTTTTTAACCACTACTTTCAAAGAAAGGGAAGAACAGATAATTTAAGTCTCAAAACCATCACTGCAAAAGCTCTTGTCTTCAGTCTCAGGTGTGTAAGGAGAAGCCTGTCGCAGGCTGTTACTGACCCGAAGAGAAAGGGAGACAATTTGGGCCAGTTCTTTTTGGGCCGCACAGAGGCACGTGGCTGGCAGGAGCTCCCTTGCGACGGCCAAGGACTGAGGGACCTTCACCTCTGCTTTCTCCTCCGCCCCCGCTGTGATCAGACACAATTTCATTTTCAGTCCTCCTTAACCTTAATGGCGCTGTACAAAGGTCTGAGGAAAACACCGTGGAAGAAGGCTTTTAAGCTACTAAAATGCAGCGCGCTCGCATCTGACCCACATGCCAGAGTAAACACGCGAGTGGAGGCTGGCCAGGATTTACATCCCTGTGTGCCGATAGCCAGGGTTTCCTACTGATGGCACGGAAACATTGACTTGACGAGTTCAGCACGTAAACTTAAATAAGATGATTCTTTTCTTTTGAAAGTATAATTGAAGTGTTGGCAATCATCATCAATTCCATGTGAAGAGCTTGAGTAGGCTGTTGCTCCCAATGACTTTCTGAAACGAGTATACAGCTAACCAGTTGTATAAAATGAGTAATACTTGTGCGACCAATATTCATTTCAAGGCATCTGATTAAATTTCCCTGGATCATAAAGCAAAGGATAAAAGTAATCTTAAATAGTTATCACAGTTATAAACATTTTGCATTAATTTCTAGTCTCTCATATGTATGGAAAGCCAGGTTTTTAATAAAAAATCAAGTGTGTGAGAAAATGGGTGTTTACTACTAAAATATCTAAGTTCTTAAAAATATTTTTCCAAACCTGAAAACTAGTTAGCCTAAAACACTTTTTCTTGAAGGTTTTATATTTTGGACAATAAGTTTTGGAAGGATTTTTTACGTGGAAAATAATATGCTTTTTAAACTTTTTATTTTTATTTTAAATACTTGAAATAGGCAGAGGAGGTAATAAGAGTTTAAGAGTATTCCAGTGTTTCTGACAAATTTGGAGGAAATGCCTTATTCTCACAAAAAAAGTTGTTAAATAAAAAAGGAAAAATTCAGAAACATTTCAAGAACTTAAAGATTATGGTCTGCTTACTTCTAATTCATTTATTAGGCTTTACTCATTCATATGAGTTGTTTTTATTATCAGAAGCTTAAAATTAGGAACATTTTAGTGCAGTTTATGATTTTATTACAGTACAAGATAAAAAGAAGAAAAATCATAATCACGAATTTAACATTCTAGGTATCTAGTAAATATTCAGGATATGTTAAAATTAGGATGCGTTTAAAAACTGCTGGCTACTTAAGATTACCTTTTAAAATGACTGCTAAGTGATTGGGTCGGCTTCTCATTAGCTACAAAAACTTGCCATGATCCCTAATCAACTTTTAGAATAAGTTAATGTGCACCACCGTGACAGCACATTTGCAATAAATGTGTTTGTGTGATACGAAAGGTCCGTGATCTGTTCTGCATTATCTGATTAAATGCATCTTTGCTGGAAACCTTTAAAAATGAAGCAGTGTAAAACATTTTAAAATAACTACAAATCATAAAGATCAAAATTCACTGCAAAGAACTGCAAGCAAAATAAAAATGCATGTAGTCTATTTCCACTTCATATCCAGAAATGTTTCATATTCTGCAAACCAGATCTTGTTTACATTTAGAAGAACTGTCAGCAAAATATACAGATAACTATTTTCATTGCATTTTTCCTGTTTATTTTATTTTAAAACATATGCATAGTACCACAAATTTAGAGGGAACATCAGAAACAGAGAGATAAAACTTGTTTCCCTCCCAGTCCCAATCACATTATATGATTAGCAACCAAATATTTTACTGTTTGCCACTGTTAGCACTCAGCGTGCTCACGTTTATGTAACTGGAGGCAGCTTGCACGTTGGTGTGCTGGTTTTCAGGACTCCCGCAGACCAAGCAAGGAACTGCCCACATGAACAGGAGAGGTGACTCCCAGGATATATGTCCCCAAAATGCTGTCCATCTGCTCTTTAATATCATAATCGGTGCTGGAAGGAAGGTCATGCGATCCATTCATGGACCCAGGGCATGGAACTTTCCCTCTTCTGATAATATTCACCAAGGAACAATTTTTTTTTTTCCTCAGCGAGAGGATCTGGCACATACTGAAGCTCCTGTTGTAAGCCAAAGTTCTATGCTCATTATACACAACTTGTTATGCCATTTATTGAAGTGTGGCACAGGGAAATTATTCGACAGCCCCCCAAAAAGGAAGAAAAAGCTAGCCTGTCATTGAACAATCTTTTTGATCATTTAAAAGTATATATCAATATATATCTGTCATTAAGTTGCACATCATGGAGTTCCAAAATGCAGGTATTTTAGAAAAAAAAATATTTTAAGGAAGGATGGAAGAATTAAGTTAGATACAAGAGAAAATATTACAAAATTTTCTGATGATACTCTTCCAGGAAAACACATAAGTGATTTTCAGCATCTCTGGTTCAACAGAATAGCCCTGAATGTTTAGCAGAGTTCAAACAAAAACAAAATCTCAGCTAAAACCCGGAGTGGGCTTTATAAACTTCAGCCTGACCTCTATTTAGCATTGAACATTTTAATGTTCATTTTTAATTTTTTTTAAGATCTATATGCCTCATTCAGCCTGCTGCCCAGTACTTCTAAAAACTCCACAGATAACCAGCCAAATGATTCTAGGGCAGCGATGAGAAAAGTCAACAGTGTGATTTGATTACCTTTTCAACAAAGGCATACTGAATGAAGCATACAAATAAAAGGAAGAAACATTGCAAAGTCAATTTTCATTTAATAGATAATAATTATTAAGGGCTGGAGCCCTGTTCGCGTCCCAAGTTAATTTTTTTTTTTTTTTAAATGGTGCAAATAATTAGTGACAGCCAAAAAAACACATGGATTCTGTAACTGTCTACATATGAAGGCAGGATCCCTTTCTGAAAGATAAACTTCAGTCAGACAAGAGTCACATCTTAGCCAAAACCAATATATTGAGTTGATTAGAGGAGTACATGGATCAAATTTAAGGATTGCTGAAACAAAAAGGTTCTGATTAGATGACAGATATTTCCAAATATAAACTTCATGAATTGAAGAAATCAATATATCTTTTAAAATTTTTTTTTATTTCTTTTTTTTTGTTTGTGGTTTTTTTTCCATTACAGCTATATCCCTAGCCTTTTACAATAAATCAATTGCCATTAGATAAACCTTTAAAATGGATATTAATTTTGTTCATGTGTTTGAAGATAAAGCTGTTCACACCAGCAGGTTTTTTAGACTTTGCTCCTTGTGCCCATTACGCATTTGTAACTTCAGAGGGTAAGTAATACTGCTGCATTACTTGCTACAACTATTTAAATGATTTATCCTCATGTGTATTGATACAATCTCCTTTTAGACTTCCTCACAGTATTTGTCAGATTTGTCTACCAGACCTGCTATCAAGGTCTCATTTATCTGTACACTGTATTTGCAATTCTTTGTAAAATTGCCTAATTTTTCATTGCGACTTTATTGCCGTTATAATTCTTCTAGTCTGAAATTCATCCTATTTCAAAACTTTTTTTCAAGACTTGTGTACCACAGAAGTACCGCCTGTGCTTTCAAAATAAGGCTTTGAGCTGGTCTCATTGATGAAGTAGGATTCCAGCCTCTGAGGCTATTTGTCAAATGTTTGTAATTATTTATGGGTGGCCAATTTAAAAAACCTTGGGGGAAAAGATCTCTGTATCTTGTTTATTAAAATATTGCTCCACTATCTGAAATTATCCTTTTGTTATTCAGCAGTTAAATATATATGTCAAGACCTGTCGAACTGGTTGTATAAAACTGATATTACTGGAAAGGCGTGGAGAACTGATTTGCTAAAATAAAAGCCCTTTAGAGCTGGAAGAGCCCAGCCACTACTGAATCCGTGGTGTAGGCATTTTTCAGTAGAAGTTAAAAAGGGGGTCTGCATAAATGACTAAATACCCCTTTTTTCCTAATGCACAATATTTGTTGTTTAGTTGGGACTTTGGGGTTTTTTTTTGTTGTTGTTTTGGGGGTTTTGTTGGGGTTTTTTAAATGAAATTTACCTAACACAGAAGGATTAAATAAAGCTTTTGGACCACATAAGTAAGTACAATGTTTTAATCCCATTAATAAGGACTATAATAGACATACCTTTGAAAACTTATGTAAACATTTCTCCAGAGCTGGGATTAAAAGTCTGTTTTGACAGTCTCTGGCTCTCTGGCCTTCAGTTACGAAGTTATTCAGAGTGAAACTGGAGCTGAGATTTCCACCTATCTACTGTGGGACTCAGAGACTGAGTATTCAGTTATTCTGAGATCACACAGAAAACATACACAGAGATTTAATTTTCAATTAGCTGTCTCACATTATTGTGAGATATATCATTCCTGTTTATACCCATGGATTTTGTCTCCTGAACCCAGTCAACAGACTATTGAGAAGAGGGATCATAAAGAACCCATGAGATGGACAAGAATAAAGCAAAATTGTTATTTAAGAAGAATATATTGCATTTTATTGAAGCACAATTGCTATTATTCCAAAGTCCATCCCTCCCCCGCTTTCATCCCTTTATTTCTGGAGGAATCCAAGTTAACAGCTGGGGAGTTTAGTAGTATAGTCTTCTTAGGGAATAGATTTTGACTGTGCAGAAAAATAGTGCTTCATTTTAAATAACATTTCTTCCACCTGTTGAGTTAAAAATTGGATACCTATGTTTCATTTCTTGTTTTAAAATAGGTAAACTTGACCAATTTCCCATGTATTTACCAGCATAAGGCAATACATAATATTTTGCCTTGTTACAAATACAACCTTATAGTTAATGTGTTATGTATGCATATGTGTTGAAGTGTTTAATGTATTAGACAAATCAAACAAGTTCACTGTGCACGCACTTATTAGAATAAGTGTTTGATACATCATTAAAGAGGAATAAATACTTAGATACATTAAGTAATTATCATTAGCTACTTTGACAGTAATGTTCAGCTGCTTGGAACATACCCTGAATATACTGTAATATTCACTGTTATCATATTTAATATTATATACCTCATATTTAATACCTCATCCCTCTTCTTGGCTTAGATTGCTATATAATCTTGTCAGGAAAAAAAAAATGTTAGAGGGAGGCAACTAAATAAGTAGTAGTGATAGTTCAGAAGTCTGTTACTTCACTTAGCTTTAAAACACAGAACACAGTTCTCGCTATCTAACTAACCTACCAGGAAACCCTTTAGAGGAAGGTGAAGTGCATTACTTCACATTCAGTAGCAGAGCCAAAACCAGACTACTGACAAGAAATATTCTATTGGATACTCCACTAAATTCTATTTTAAAAAAAAAAAAAAAGAGGAAAAAGAAGAAAAAACAGAAAACTATTTCAGACGCAATATATTTTTACCTGTATTGCAATAACAAAAGAGATGGAAATGCTCATAGAGTTGTTATAGTAGTGATCTACTTAACTGCTGGTAGTGCTACAGAGGACAGTTCTACTCAAAATTAAAGCACGCTGAAAAGGTAAGAGAAGAGAACAATTTCTGTCTTACATGCACACATACCACACAGACACACATGTAGAATATTGTTCCAATGCCACATGGAAAATAAGAGATAGCACTTTTTAGATGCAAATACTTAGTGTTTTGAAGTGTTGGACATGCTGTCAGGCCCAAATCCGCAAAGATAGAAATGTCTCAGGATTTCTGAATTTCAGCTGATTGTCAGAACCTAAATATCATCACCTGGAGGTATTAGTGAATTCAATTTCTGTAAAAATAAAGATGTAGGGAAAGTACTTTTCCCCTAATTATTGTATTACCACTAATATAATCCAGCTAAAAAAACCCGCCATGACCCCAAGTAATTGTTCTAACACACTTTGGGAGCTTTCAAGATCAATTTTTATTTAATGCATGATCTTTTTCTTATTCTCTGTGTAATAATATGGATTCTTGAAAATGGAAAATCATCATGTATCTAGAGAAGGTTATACTGGGAAATAGGTGCAGAATGCCACAAGTTTCGCTTTTAAAGCACTGAAGATTCAAAAGAAACACTTCAGTGATAGCAGAACATATTATTAGATGTAGCCTTTTTTAAAAGTGCTAGTGAAGAGATTGAATTATTATTTCTTAACAATATGTTTCTTTTCTTGTGTAATTTTGGAATCTATGGAATCTGGAAATTGTCCTAAATTTATATGATTCCTACATGCACAGTATAGATGGCTTACAGGAAAATGGGGTTTAACTGCAATCTCAGTAGTGCAGTAGAAAAGACATGATGTTGGAAAGTCAAAGCAAGCTCTCAGAAGAGTAAAGAGAAAACTCATTAACAATAAATAATGCGGGAAAACATGTAAACACTTTTATAAGATGCAACAGTAGAGAAGGATTGTGAAACTACTTCTGTAGGACAGACTATTTAATACAGGGACAACCATGTAAAGAAAGGTATGGCTTTTTCAAGTACTGTTCCTCTCACCCAAGTCTCTTTTTTTTCGTCCTTGAATGAAAAATGAATGTATAAAATAGATCAGCAGATTACTTTCCTTTGCATGGCAAGCATGTTTATATATTTTGCATAGTGACATTTGCAAGCCAATGTGCTTTGCAGAATAATGTGAATTGTTGCTTTTAAAGGGGAAGTTTTTGTAAACTTATGTTAAGTCAGGTTGATATAGCAATTTTATTAACAAGGACTGAATTTCTTAAACAGTAAGGAAATGAATGTAAAATTTATCTGGGTGATACATATTTATAAGGCACATACAGATGCATATCATGAGCTATATTTCTTTAATTTAATAAGAAATGAGCAATTTGCTTCAGCATAAATACATTTCTCAGACTTACTTTATTGAAGGACATTCACCTGAAGCCTTTTCTGGTTGCTGCATAAAATATTTACAGAATGTTTTTATCATTAATTCTTTTAGAATACCTGAAATTCTTTTTTTCTGGCTAGTATACAGAATCAAAAATAAAAATCTAGCCAAAATAAAAGCTGTTGCTGAAAATGTAATGCCAAAGATGGCAAATCATAACCAATTTTCCCATGTCACACCTTATATTAGTACCTTTTATCTTCAGCATCTTGTATCTTTATACTTTTCTTTGGGGTCCTGGTAGGGTGTTATTAAGTAAAGAGATGAAATACCATATTACATCATTGACGCTATTCTTATTCTGGATCTAAGATTCAGCAATAATCTCAAAAAATTCTTTAGTCTGCTTCATTGTCCCATTGCAAAGGCAAGTTAGAGGTACACAAGATAAGCACATGCACACTTGATTTTGCCCAAAAGCTGCAGTTAAGTTCCCAAACTTTCAAATTCTCTGTGAACCAAGTCCAAACTCAGAGTCTTTTAGTATTGGTTCCAAGTCTACAATAAATAATTGCTTTTCTCACACAATATGTGCTTGACATTTCCTGCAGTGCCAATTTTTGGTACCCAAAATGATTTCAGAGAAAAGGATAAAGGAACCGTAGCTCATTTATGTCTGTATGTAATTTTGCTCTCTCCTTTCCAAAGTTCTCAAAGGCTGTTTCAGACATCCCTGTGGGGGCTAGCCTTGAGGAAAAGTGACCCCTTTGTTGTACCTGGTTTTTCCAAGCTGTGTTTTACATCTCGTGGTGTCATCAACCACTATATCAAGAGCATTACTGCACTTGACTTTCCTTATTTTCTCCTGACAATATCCTCAGGGTTGATAAATGGTCCTGCTTTCATGTAGAAGGCAATGTATTTATTTGGATCCAATATATAAGTTTATGAAAACATGACATTCTGCAACAGTGACTGGAACAACAAGTAAAGGCAATAACTTTATGAGTTAACCCTTAGGGGACGATTGCTGGCATCTGTTCTCTTGTCATTAACTCCTTGAGGTCTGAAAATGTATATTATTAATAATAAGATGCAGTTCAAGAGGTTCCAGAGGAGAATCAAGTTTACTGCCATGCAAGCTAAAAAAATAGTAATATTTATATTTGGCCTGTATTTTTAATGAGTCCGAAATGATGTACATGTTTCTGGAAGCAAATACAGAAGACATGTTGCTTATAGGTAGTGTGAGGAGAGAGAATTGAAAGCATAGAAAAGAAATAAAATCTTTCTGTCTTGCTCGCTTTTATGCTGTACAATTGTTTCAGCTTGATTCAGCTTGGTAATGTTTATTCAAGGAATCACAAGGTGCGTTTCAGGGAGTGCAAAGGCTGGACTGCTCGCAGTAGTCTTTGAAACACTTTTAACTGCAATTCTCAGTTCTACCTTACACACAAAAATAACTAAATTGATAAGGCACATAAGGAGAAGCTGAAGTAAACAGCAAAGAGAGGAGCATTATTTCAAAGCTGTGAGAAAATGGATTCCAATTAGCCTAACTCCCCACACAGCCCTGTGCCAGGGCTGCTATTTACCCCACAGCCAGGCTTTCTGACTGCCTCTGCTACTTGAGATTCAGGCAAGCACTCTTTGGCACATCTCTCTACTTCAGTTCTTCCACAGCTCAAATGTCCATTTCATACCAATGTCAGTCCTTTCAATGGTCCTCTAAAAACCAGCTATAAAATACATGTATTGTAAGCTCTTTGAAACAGGAAATAGCTCTGCTTAAATCAGTTTCTAGAGTCCGCAGACAAGAAATCACTAACCTATCTTGCATTACAATAGAAATGACAAGTGCTCCCAATAAATGGAAGCACATTTGTTTTAGAGATGCCAAACCTGCATCTGCATGTCCCAAACAGATGGGTTCACAAATCAATTGGCTGCAATTTTAGAAGAACGCTGGAAATTTTTCCTATGGAGAGCTGGTGTAGAGCCCAGACCTGTCACAGGAGTGCCCCAAGGACCTGCTCCATAGCAGCACTCACTTGGCCCGCTGCAACCAGTGGCCCAGCAGCAAGGAGCAAATGGGCCAGGAACCAACATGGGCTCCTCATCCCCTTCTGCTCCTACCAGGGATCATATGCTTTAGATTATTCCATAACCGAGGAATTGGTGCTGATTACTGACTCGGTGCCAAATGTATGTTTACTAACTGTTCATCTCTGAGTATAACTGAATTAGGAAATACATTTGTATTTGTGGTGTCATTTTATTATGTGCAGTAATTGGGTTTCATATGATATGTCACACAAGGGGTTATTTGTACATAAAAGGAGAGATGTTGAGCTCAATCTCTCTTATCGTGTCCGTTAATGAAATTAAACCTGCAAATAAATTGCACACACAGATTTCCATATCTGGGTTGCTGAAGAGCAGATTGTGCTAACATGTACAGTTAAAAAATGATCAGGTACTACGTTTTTGGGTGGCCTAGGAGGAAGTAAAAGTAATTAAGCAGAGCCTTACATTACTTTTGAAATATTTTGGGAAAGCTGCTACATTATACCTAATGTAGATATATTCCTTACAAAATTCACTTCAATTATTACTTCCAGAGTTGTTGTCACTTCGGAGCATAAACCAGTAGTTCAGGTAATTCATACCAAAGAAGCTATTATGGCATATTCCTTCAGCAGCCATCTGTATCATATGATAAGTTGATCCTCAGTTTTGCTTCTGTAACACAAGTGGCAGCGTCAGTAAATTTGCTGGGAAAAATTCCCTGTGGCCATAGATTTGTTCAACCAAACAAATGGCCCTGCTGGAGGCAGCCAGCAGATGCTGTCATCTGTACAACATAACGATCTTTTTCTCTACTCTAGCCCCCACTGATTGCGACTCTGAATATTTTAAATATATATAGACTAGGTATAATGTAGCTATATAATCCGTCCATGTACGGACCAGCTGCATGTGACTATTAGTCCTTTTCTTCTGTTCTTTCCTTTTACTCCTCCTGGTCCACAATTTTGCTTCACTGCACTCAGAATACGTCTATGCTACATGCTGGCGGATGGTTATTTATTTGCTTATTTTGCTAGCGATTTGCTGCTGTTGAATAATTTACACAGCACATTGTTGTAGTTTTGCAAAGGTCTAGTTTGGCTGGAGTTTTACATCAACGCCTATGGCTTCCCTTTGCAACTACACAGGCTCTGTCCTGACCCAACTGCTGGAATTTTAAATATTAAATGAATAGCATGCCAAATCTTAAATGGCCGTGGTTGTAGAATAATGGCCGCCACTGTTAGAAGTAAATAGTGGCGTCTGTTTGTTCCTGCAGCTTTCTTTCCCTTTTTCTTATAAACTTCTCTACCTGCACTGAATGCACCTAGCTGGCTGATTTTCCAAATATTAATAAAACTTTGCAGAGGAAAAAAGACTCTTAATTTTGTTAGGTTTCTGTTTCTTTTTTTTTTTTTTAATCAACCCTGTTGGCAGTTGTTTCATAACAGAAATGAAACTGTAATTCACCTCTCGGTGACATAAATCTCCTGCCAATACAACATAAATTCCCCTTTCACTGTCCACAAAGGAAACATGCTCCCCACACCCGATGTGGCTGTGCCCTTGATTCATTGCATGTTGTGGCTTATCTGTTGCCTGGATAGCCCAGATGCTTGGTCATTCCTCTCTGGCAAATGTAAGCCTTTGGGAAACTGCCTTAGCTGTTCCAAACTGGAAACCTACTTGCCAGCCAGCACTTGTGTACAGTCTTTTTCCTATATATAATCTCACTCATTGGAGTCAAGCACTGAGATGAATGCATTTTAGTACACACAATAAAGTTGGTAGCTGTTAGTGATAACATGCACTGGCATTTACATTTCAGTTTTACATTGTAAAACACAAGCGGTCAAATTCACATATATTATAAATTGAAGTTTGAGCTGGAAGTTGAATTTCAGGGTAACTAATTATCATAATAAATATTGATAAAGAGCTGAAAGAATTCATAGATTACACTAATTAAGCACATGAACCAAGAACCAATGAGTGGATGAAAGGTTTTCTTGAATTAAGTTGACTTGGCATCAGCCTCTAAGAATATCTTGGATCAGAGGGAAAATGTAAAGATCTGGGCATGTAGCTCTATTTTCATACAGAAATCAAAGGAAATACCTCACGGTATTTGACTAATTAGTCAACAGAACAGTGTCAGAAAGGAAGCAAAGCCTTGTGCTGCCAGGGCTGCAGATGAACACATTTTACCTGAGAAACTATGGTATGAAAATGCCAGCTACTTGTTTAATTGTCAGCAACATTGGCCAAACTCCCTTCTGCATGCTCAGAAGTAGGAAAATGGATAGCAGAGATTAAGTATTCATAGAACTGGTGCTAACAGCACATGCCAGACTTACATGGAAGACTGTAGTATGCTTAACAGCTCAAAAGTGACTTTCTAAGACATTACTTGGGATTTCTACAGGTGCCAAACAAACCTGCCGTTACATAGTAATGTGGTTGTGAGACGGCATTGTATTGTTGTACTGCAAGAGTATGTACATTTTCAACTGCACTAAGCGATTAAAAAAATGTTCATTAATACTTCCAACTGCAGGCATATTACGATGACCTGACATCTAGTTCTGACAGTCTTTCTCTTTTCGTAACTAGTGCTATATTATATACACATAAAAAAATGGCACCACTTTTATGTTTGAGACTGATCTTTTGCAGTAAAAATAGCATTTCCTTTGCTGAGACCTTCATATAATAAAACCCTTACCCAATTTATCTTATGCACACACACAGAACTTCGGTATGGTTTTAACAGATAAAAAATTGCTTGATGAGGTAAGCTCCGGAAATGGAGTCACATAAGCCTTTGGTGCAGACACTTAAACGGGAGGGAATATTTTGTACTGCTCCTCAGATCTTGGCTTTCACAATTTCAATCCTTGTCAGATTAGCATATATGTTTCAACAGGTATTTAATTTGAGTTACAGGTAAGTTATCCAGTCTAAAATACAAAAAATAAACCGTTAACAACATAGTTTCATTAGTCCAACTATGAATGTGGGGTAAATGTACACATCCTTTAGAAATCCCACAAGAAAATTTATTTTTCCTTATGGTCTTCTGATTCTCATTGCTTCTGCCAGTCGAAACATCAGAGAATAGACTTGTTCCACAATGGCCAGCACACGTTTCCTCTAAGTGCTCACATTGCGTAATTCTGAAAAATGCTGGGATACTGGGAAAAGAGAGTGAAACAATGCATCTTTGCCCAAACTCCACAGATGTTTCCAGTTGGATTTTGCTAGAATACGGAAGAAATTCTCTTTATTATCACAAAAAATCTTTCCATTAAAGCTCTGATGTTTCGATGAATTGTTTATTATACTTATACTGACATTTAAAACTTTCTTAAATGATCTCCTAAAGAATCACATCCAGTTGCTTAAAATATGTCGTGGTTTCAGCCCAGCTGGTAACAAAGCACCACACAGCCACTTGCTCACTCCCCTCACCCTGGCCCTGGTGGATGAGGAGGAGAAAATATAAAAGCAGGTTTGTGGGTCGAGACAAGGGCAGGGAGGGATCACTCCCCACTTACGGGCACAGGCAAAAGACAGGCTCAGCTTGGGGAAGAAACAAAATCGATTTAATTTGCTACCAATCCAATCAAAACAAGGATATTGGGAAGTAAACCCCAACCCAAGAGCAGCTTCCCCCCCCCCCATCCCGCCTTCCCGCCTCAGCCCCACTCCCGGTTCTCTCTCCCCAGGGGAGCAGGGGACGGGGGCTGCGGTCGGTTCCTCACCCCTTGTCTCTGCCGCTCCTTCCTCCTCGGGGGGAGGAGGACTCCGCGCTCGGCC
>JANHGO010004855.1:0-24095 GCA_024606505.1 Aquila spilogaster
TCCCCACAGACACTGATACGGGCAGGATCCACCCCATAGTGCTCTGCATTCCTCATAAAGTGTACGGTAGCATTAAGGCAGTCTTCATACGCAGCAGGGTATTTGTGCTCAGGAGCTAAACGATACCTAATGCACAGGAGACAAGAAAAGTAGGAAAAGGAAATGATACTAATGTTAAGTGTACTGCTGAATATAGTGGTTCTTGCCACCAGCAGTGCCCCAATTACCTTTCCATTTCTCCATGGGTTGTCATAAAATAGCTTGTGACTAGTAAGACCAGGTGGCAGAGGCTAACTGGGTAGGGTCATCGTCTGTTTATGGCATTGCTCAGGTCTTGAACAACACAGGAGTACTCAGCTGCTATCTATGTCCATGTTCTGCGGACTGACCTTTAATCATTTTGCGCTTTCCATGTGTCAGTTAGCACTATTTCCTTCCTATGTGTTCATTAGTCCTCATCATCCAAATAGTTGTCAGTATATTGATGATGTTATAACCTTGTCACTCATGTAATGCTCCTGTAAGCATCAAGTAGTTTCTTTGAGTGAGGATTAAGTAGAATATTGGACTTACTCTCTGTTTACTATCAATTTCTAGCTGGGAATGAAGAACATGTCCTACTTTTTCCAGTTACATATCCGTAAGTATTATATGTGATTTAATCAGGCAGTACAATTCTGAGCCAGTCTTAGATGGCTCCAGGTGAGAGCAGAGCGGATTTGTAGAACCACACGTGCCACAGAAATATTTCTCTGAGAGCAGTTGTCACCGTGGTCATGGGAGCTGTGAGGTGTTATTCACAGCATAGAAAATAATCTCTAAAAAATGGCATGAAAAAAGACTCACCCAACAGACACCACCACCGATTCACTTCCTCGGGCAAGAGAGCGGCACAGGCTTTCATGGGACTCTGAAAGAAACGTTTTCATTGGGGGGTTTCTGTTGTGTTATTCTGTGGTTGGTTTTGTTCGTGTTTTGTTGTTCGTGGGGCTTTTTTTCGTCAAGAGTTCTAATGTTGTCCATTACTTAAGACAAAGTATTACAAGCAAGAAGCACTCCTTTTCCCTGCCCTTTCCTGCACCGCTCTGCAGATCTTTTTTACCCCTTTATCTTCTCCTTTCATTATCTGTTTGGCATTTTCCCCTCATATTTCATTGTCTTTTCTTTAAGAAAAGTCACACGAAGCGCAGCAGATGCTTTCTTCTGACAGCAGGACTTAGAAGAGTGCATCTGTAGTTATACTCAGATTTCATAACTTGTAGAGGTTAAGCGTCAATCAGCTTTACCAGTTATGTGGAAGCTACTTTTTAAACTAAATTATAATCATTTCTTCTGTTAGATATCTTACCAAGACTTCCAAATACCCATCCTCCTCCATGGAAAAACATTACTCCTCTCCTTGGGCTGGCGGATGGAGCCTTGGGCTGGTAAATCCTTACGGGCACTTTCTCAAACCACAGGTCTTCAATGATGAGCTTCAGGTCTGCTCCCAGGGCCTTAACACCTTGCATGTACCGAACAAAGCTGATCTGACTGCAGATGCCAATCTTTTCCAAAATCTTTCCCTGTTGAAACACAAAAAGAAAAGGGAGTTCACTCAGGAGATTCTGTATTTTTCAATGCAAAGGATCTGCGTGGGAAATGAATGAAATTATTTATTTTATTGTGTTTGCTGTTCTCCAAACAGAAATGGAACAACTCCTGAGTTGTTCTCACCTCAGTATTGAATTTGTTTGTTTGTTTTTCCATACTGCGTTACATTGCAGCATACAGTTCTGGTTTATGGTATCAGTGGGCAGATGACAAAAGGAGAACTGGCTTTTCCAGGTGCTTAAGTGAAGTAAAGTCTTTCTGATTGTATCTTGTGTTGAACTGAAGCTTGAGAATATACATGCTGGAATTCTTTAGTATGGTACACTATAATCTAGGATATTCCTGACTGAGAAATACATATATACAAATATATTTATTTCATCTTAAATGGTTTGTCTCTCTTGGAGGTGCTTAAGTAATTTAATGAGTGCGTACACAACTTTTCACATACTCCTAACACCCCTATCAGGATCTATCATTACCTCTGTCTTTCCTGGTTCAGTGGGATCCTTTGTCAGCACAACCAACCGAAAGTCAGGTGCTGGTAAGAGCCTAAACGCTTGTTTGCCCTTCATTCCCATCCAAACAATCTTCCTTAGCTGCTCAGAAGTTACAAATATGTGTTCAGGGGAGATAGAATCCCTTCAGCTCCTCCTGCGTAACCTCACCCAATTTTGTCACTTGTTTCATAAAGACCAAACCCCTTCCCCAGACCAGCTCTGAGTAGCTCAGTCTCTAATTTTACCTTCGAAACAAATACAGAACCCTTCACTCCCAAGCCCAAGCAAAGCTTGAAAGCACGTTCCCAAGGACACTGGCTACATTCTCAGCCTAGAATGAAAATAAATAGCTTTGATTTCATTTCTATTAAGTATTCGTATTCAAATGATTGCTAGGTTAGCACAATTCATGTTAGAGGCACAGTCGGGCTCTCTAACCCCTGTGTTAGGCAGTGCTTGTATACTGCCTTATGTAAGAGCTGGACATAATCTGATTGCAACAAGTTAGTGCGATGTAAAGAGTCTGATAAAGGTTTCTTTAGCAAAACTGAGCTCTAAATGCAACTCACAGCATGATATCTATGCCTTGCTTTCCTCTCTTAAGGTTATGCAATGCATAACCTTAATAATGCAATACAAGGTTATAGCATTGCATTAAGGTTCACCATTCTTCCCATAAGAATCACACAAGGTTAACTTACCACCACGGCTGTGATTATTAAAATAACATGAATGATTCGAAGCTTCACGGGTTCATTCACTCCAGGAGGAATTTCAGAGTTGGAGATATCAAAATTAATTGCCGCCATGACCAGCAATATCAATCCAGCAACAAAAACCGCCAGGAACAGCACAAGGATTGTGTAAATTGCTGCCATTTCGCAGAGCTGTAGACAAAGTGATCTGAAATGTCTTTGATTTGACTTTCCCTGATATCTTTGGCTTGTTACTTCCTGATCCTTAAACGCCTTTGTTCTCAGAAAGCTGCTCTGAAAAGCTTTTCTCCTCCCTTTTGCAAATACATTACTGTGTGCCTTTCCCTCTCCCACCCTCACACTGCACACACACTAAATCGGTTCGAGCCCTGAATTCTGTTAGAAGGTCTATGCCAGCAGCATTTTGGATTTTTTGCAGGAAACCAATCCTTAGCAGGGACAGGAGTGTTACAAATCAACTGCATTAAAATCAATTAGAAGCGGAGAAGACCCACAAGGCATTCGTATTCCTTGAGTCTGTGGCACTATCAAATACATTTCAGAAGGAGTTTGTCTGTGGTTTTGCACAGATACATGTGCATGATGAATGCCATTCTAGAGGGATAAATGGATCTTTGCCAGTGTTGTTTTGGAAAGAGGCACTTATAACGTTGTGTCACTGCATCAGAATCTCAGCATTTGTGTTTTCTTCTACAATTATGTCTCTACTTAGCAATTGCAAAGAAGTTAAGAAATCTGACCAACTGACCTCAGTGTTGTAATTGTGCATCGATTCTGATTGCACACAGAAGAAAATTACGAACATCAGAATGATGGAGCAGAGTAATAACTCAGTGGCTCAAAGAGGAAGGTTGTTAATTCTTCCATTACAAATGACCACAGGCGTTACACATGGACTTTTGGAAGCTGGTAGTAATTTCTAAGTGTTTTACTAGGGGCAGTGACCGCACCTATAGCCTTGTAGAAGTTTTGTCCAGACAAAAGTTAGACAAATCCCGTGCTTTTCAAATCTGTAGGGGTGTCTCTGTACATTCAGGGATATGAAACGTGTTCATTTAGCATCTCGTTTCCCCACCTTGTCCAGTCCATGTAGTTAGCAGGAAGTTATCGCCGTATATAAGGCAATGACTGCAAATCAATCAGTAAAGAAAAGATCTTTATCTGTGGCTGGGAGAGTGCTGAATGACATCTCCTGCTGGTTAGATGGGTCTGCGTTTTGCCTTGAATTCAAACAGAGGTACTTCTCTATTCTGAACAGATGGGAATTTTTCTCTTATTCTTTAAAGTATAAATAAGAGAACGAGAAATAAAATTAAGTGCATATCTTTCAACTTCTCCATAGCTTCAGTATTCAGTATTCAGTGTCGGTGTTTTTTTAAATGCCTCTTGCTTAGCTCTCCTCAGGCTTAGCTCTGCAGAGTGCAGCATGAAGAACGCTTCCTGGTGACATCAGCTGCAAACACTACATTGCAATTAGCCCCATCCTCCATTGCTTGGCAATTATGGCTCTCTTTGAGCTTCTCTAAACCTCTGTGGAATTATCACAGCCTATCTCGTGAGTTGGGTCACTTGTTCTTCTTTCACTATTTCCCTCTAATGTTTTCCAGTTATTTTTTCTGCTTTCATGCCTTTGTTTGTTATTGTTAACGCAAGGACATCTAATGGCTTTGTATTTCTTCAGCCAGCTTTTCCTGCTTGTTCTTTGTGTGTGTCTGGTTAAAAAGTTAGCCAAAAAAATTGGCATCAGCTGTAGTGCTTAATTTTGCCCCTGTGGACAGGATGGGAGTTTTAGTTTAAAGATTCCTAGCTGCTCCGTTCTCACATTGTTATTCTAAGTAATTTCTTCCCTGGAACAAGGAGCTGGTTGCCATAACACGTAACAACTGGATTTATTTGAATGAGTGGTTAATAAAACAATACAGGAGGCTGAGTTTAGACTCGTGATCATGATCAGGTTACCTTATATCAGGCAAGCTTCAGTGTCTTCAGGGGATTGGAACTGAATGATCTTTGATGTCCCTTCCAACCCAACCATTCTATGATTCAGCAGCCACGTGAGGAAGAACTACACCATGAAATGACAGATCTGACAAGGTAAAATTAGCAAGGCTGTGGTTGCTGCCAGTGTTACATTGCTTCTTTCACCAAGCATTTATTTAGATTTGTTAGTGAATATGCACTTAACAAATTTAACTTGCTCTTAAAACAGACGTTTTTGAAGTGCTGGTTTTTATTTTGTTGCTGTTGTTGAAAGCATCACAACATTGCTATGACATTACAGCTTCTTGATAAGATAATACAGTGTTCCACTTCTCTATCTTCTAACAGCTGTGGTTTTCAGAACTTTCTAAATACAAACAGAATAACAGGTGGAGCATTCACTGAAGTGTAGGGGTTCCAGTTAAAGAACTGAATCCCAAAGCAAAACATCATTTCCCAGATTCCAAACCAAGTCAAACTCATAGTAATTTCAACTGAGAACTTCAGTCCCAGACAGAAGACTTTATTTCAAGAAGAGCGTAGTCTTTGTGGAAGCTAACCCTAGAAGTTAAAATGCATATCTGACACAAGACTTCTCCGAACCTAAGACGTAGGTTCCATAAACATTTCCTACCTTCACAAGGTCCAAAGTGACCTCCAGTTGTTGTCCTCAGCATTTCTGGGCAGTAGAGGAAGCTTCAGGAAGACATGGTTTAGTGGGCAATATTCGTGGTAGGTGGATGATTGTTCTACATGATCTTAGATTCTATAAATACATAAAAGATTTATTTCCACAAGTATCTCTATAAATTTGCCTACTACCTCTGACATTAAGTAGAAAACTAGGAGTGTGATAAATCCACTTCAATGTTTGAGAATTTGGAAATTTGGCTATAACTTGTTTTTGTTTTGCTCTTTTCAAAGATCCTACTGCGTAGTTGCCATCCGTTAGCCATAAAGGCATTTTATTGTTTGGCTTGATGTCATTATATTAAAAACTATTTTGTCTTGGTTTTGTCACAAATGCTCTAGGAGCAGGCTTTGTGCCATTACAAGGCAGCAGCACCATGAACTACCCACCCTTCTGCCAGTGACTCACAGAGCAGTCTCACAGAGAGCTTGGGCTAGTGGTCAGGAGCACCTGAGCATCACCAGGAGGTATGACGGGAACAGTCTGGATCTTAAACACAGTGAAGCTGTGTATCCACTGAGGGGAAATGCACTCTGGAATGCTTTCACACTCATGGTCCTCAGCTGTTTAAGCTGGGGCCCAAACATGCACCAGGGACACACTATCTGGTTCTGTGTACAAAATTCACTTCAAAGGAAACTGAAGCAGAGAGACAAACAGCAAATACCTTTGTCCTTCTCTCAGAATCAATATGTGGCTGAGTTATATTCAGTGACTGTTTCTGAAGGAAATTCAATTGTCCTAGGTTGTATTTGAAAGTTTTGATTATCTGAGCATCTCCCTGCAGCAGTTTGCAAATACACCATAAATGCCAGATGGAGTTTACAGAACACAAATGAATACACTTCACAAAATAGTTTCTTTCCATCACGCTTCATTATCTAAATGTAAATAGGAAGTTAGACTTAGAAAATAGGTGGCAGAAGGAGAAGAAGAAAAGAATTTCAATGCTGCACTTGGCTACAGGAAATTTAGATGCAACACTGGCTGGAAACACTGACACCTTGAGCATCCTGGTTTGTCCTAGCCCACGTGGGGATACAAGCCATTTATGTGCACTCCATTTACAGCAAAATCCACCTCAGTTATAAAGTTCTATGATATGCAATTTGTTGGGGATCTGTTTTTTTCTGCCTTTACAAATTTTTCATCTAAGTTAACTAGGACTCAAAAGTGTCTTCAGGTCTTAATGTGAATACCCCAAATGCCCTTACTAAATTATACTGAACTATCCATTTGCATGCCCAGGTGAATTTTGGAACATGAGAACTTACTTTTGAAACCTGGAAAAGGCATGTGTCATGAGGTTAAGTTGTGCTAGGGATGGGAGGAGTCCTCACCCATGGAGATATTAACAGCTATAGCACGTGTAAGAAACAAGAGAGATATCTTATGTGTGATGCTGAGGATTTGTTGTATAAGCTTTGGAGTATCACATTTATAGAACCAGGAGAACAGCAAGAATGAATAGGTGTGGAAAAACTGTTTAAGAGAAGAAAAGAATGGGGGGATATGTGTGAAAAGTGAAGAAACTTTAGTGCATGTGAGTGGCTGCTTCAAAGAGGAGACTGATCACGTGCCAAAGGGCAGTGGTGGTAGGACACAAACTAACTGCCTCAGCTTGCAAGCATACATACTGGGGGTGGGCATGTGACAAGGCAACAGACCTCTGTGATTGAACTATAGGTGATTTTCTCTTAAGGGACCCTTCCATTACATTAATATTTAACTATGAATGTTGCGCCTATACTGGGCATGAAAACTGCTTTCTCCTATTAGTGTCTCTTTATATTAATCATGAGAGAGATCTCTGCAGACATTTCCTAAAGCAGAATACATTGCACACTTCTGACAACATGCAACAGCTTATCAGAAGTCAGAGAAAGCACAGAAGGGTCAAGTAAAGAACAATGTCTTTATGTATGGCAAATTGTGAAGGTTTGATTGATAAATTTACATACATATATATATACATAGACATACATACATACATGCATAAGAAAACAGCTGGGATTCCTTTATTCGTTTTTCAAGTAAACTATTGCAATAACTGTTTGTTCCTGTCAGTGATCAAGAATGAGGGAAACCCTAGAAAACCCCTATTAATATTCTGCTGACACATTCTACTCCAATTTGTTTTGTACAGTGAAGAGAAAATGACTGCTAGGCTTCATTATAAATTACTTGAGTAAGATACCCAACAAGCAGCTCTCTATCTGACAAAACCTGCTCTATCTCATATGGAACAAAACAGTTAGAAGTAAGACTGACTGACATCATTATGTCTCTAACAAAGTGTACCACTTTGTGTATGTGATATAAGAAGAAAGCACAGAATATTTTAAAGAAGACTTCTTTTTAGTTTTACTCAAGTTTTACCCAAGTATTTGCTCAGTTAGAGGTACAGCAGCAAGCATGAGTAATGTACTCTTTATACAACAGTGCCCTCAGCATGCTCCAATCAAGACATACATTGCATCATACTGTAAGATATAAAAACATAAAAGGATTTTTTTATTTCTGAGTGTTTTGGTTTGTTGTTTTTTTTTAAGTGTGTAAGAACTGGTTAACCAGTGTGACAAAACCTGCATGCATCAAGTCTTACATCACGGTGTATTAAACTACCTCAGGCCCAAGTTGTGGTATTCATTCCTTGATATATACAGCAAAAAGAAACCGAGCCATGAATTTTGCACACTGCAAGGAAATTAATCTACCAACAGAAAGGATGTTTTCTTGTCTTCTGTCTTTTCTGAGACCTTAAAAATAAAGCTGTGATGAGTTTATGGTTTCTTGAACACCTGTGGCCAAGGAAGATTGGAGAGCCTCTACAGTAAAGAATATAAGCCTCAGGGACCCCCTCAGCTTTCAGACAAACTTTATCAAAACAAACAGCGTAATTTTAAAAGGATAAACACAGACACTCACCCTTGTTGTGTAAGCAGCTTCTGGGTCATCTTCCAATACACGGGAAAGACCGAAATCTGAGACTTTGCACACCAAGTTACTATTGATGAGTATATTACGAGCAGCTAGATCTCGATGGACATAACCCATATCCGACAAATATTTCATGCCAGATGCGATCCCTCGAAGCATGCCCACTAGCTGAATGACTGTGAACTGGGCATCATGTTTCTGGAAAACATTTGAAATGTCATTTCAGAGACTGTTTGTGCTCCTCCACATACAAGGTTTTTGGTTAAGACTCTGGAAATTCCTTAGGCAAAGAGCTTGTTAGTCAGAGATCAAGAGTTAAATGCCACACATGGCACTACTTTGATTTGTAGAGAATAATCCCCCCATCAGCTGAGAGTCAAGGGACAGATTTTCCATTCAGATAAAAATTTAGTTTTCCTCTTCTTGTTCTCATCAGATTTTTAATTTCCTCTATGGACCCTGTATAAAAGTGGCAAATAAATCTAAGTCGTGTGTGCCCCCGAGTCTGGAGTGTCTGGAGTAGAGAAACAGATGTCTGGCTTCACTGAAAAGGTACTGGTAGTGAAAATCCCCGTCTTACCCAATGGACTAATGAGTTTTCTATTATGTAAGTATTATCTTTTCAGCTGCAATAAATGCTGTCCTGATTCAGCGGTATTCAAATGCCTCCCAAATTTAAACTCATTTCTCAAACTTTTCCTCAACATAATGAACACAAAATCACTTAAGCACACTGTGGCCTAGAAATAGATAGTTGTATAGATTTCTAATTGTCTACTTCTAGACACATGTTTTTAATCTCCCAGCTCTTACTAATGTTATTTGTTAACACTGAGCTTTGATATTGATATACAGATATGTAGAAAACAGGATAACAGTATGTCCTACAACAGCTCTCAAATGAATCCCCCAGTGCCATAAATGTATCATCATGGGCAGCTCTCCAGCTCTTCCTGCTGCTTCTTCCAGAATTTTATTAAATACACTGGAGTTGGCTCTGCCACGTGTGGTGAGCTCTCACAAATCAGCCTGCAAGACTGACTATAATCATTGCATTTCTGATTAATATACTTAGGGGTAATATTGGTGCTGTAAACATTAGATTAATATATGGCACAGAGGATGCTTAAAGACACTCTCAGAATTCCCTTTCATGAAGGAATTTATTATCATTAAAGACTCTTGCCAGTCCCCTGCTATGAAACCTTCTTTAGCTAGAACCTACACAAGGGAATCTATGTAGACCCTGTTAAAGATTTAGCTGGAAATCACAAGAAAGTTTCTAACCATGAAAGGAATGAGATCCTGAGATAGCCTTTCAATGGCAGTAAGGAAGGCAAGCTAACTACCTCTAAGAGGCATTTATAAAATGGGATATATGACCTGGGTTGCCTGTGATATTAATGAGTCACAAGGTTCTTATTCTGTGTTTCTATGCAACCACACTAAAAGAAAAAATAAATAAAAAATCACACCCAAACGAATGAACAAGCTAAACAATTATTTTCTACAGTCAGAAAATATTCATCTTTCCTCAGAGCTTTCTTCAAGGATTTCAAGCCTATACAAAATGTATATCGCTCAGTACAAGTATATTTCATTCAGATACACTGACACATTATTTATATGTATTTTACATGCTTCAGTGGACATCATAACATATACAGCACATATTGAAACTAAGGTTGACAATATGCTCCCTTTTGGGGTTAAACGTCTAGTTTAGTGTTATGAATTTGGGGGATAATGTCATTCAACCGTGGTAGAACCAATGCAGTCTCCCAGACAACAGCTGAGTTTGCCCTAACAAATTAAAATTAAACTAGTGTTTCCCCTCAGATGGGATTTCATTTCTGCTACACTTCTTGTTTTGCCACAAGTAAATCTTGGTGACACAGGGAGCGTTCAAATTTTTTTAGGCTCGCTACCAACTTTGACTGAAAACAAAGATAAATCAACAGCAGTGTAAGTATGTCTGAGGTTGGAGAAAGAAAACAGGCTAATAAAGTTTGCTAGCATTTCAAACACCCTCACGTAAGGGCTATTCCCTGAACTTTTAACATTTAGGTAAATGGCTCTTGGCTCACCATTACTAGTTCACCAATAGCATTTCCACAAATCTGTTTGCTTTGGAAATCACTTGCAAGACATGCAGGCTGCCAACCAATAAGCACAACTGCGTTACAGTGGTAGCTTTGCCCCAGGAAAAACGATTTTCATTTAAATGTGCCAGAATTATTTTTATTTAATAGTCATGACATACAAATAAAATGAAAAATGTTTCAGTTCTTTTTGGAATAACAGTGGCAGGCAGCAAGCAGTCAAAATGCAACAGAAGATCTTCGCAGATCATAATGCAGACAAAAGCCGGTGGAAATAATGAAATATTGAACAAGAGCTCATGATGCATCAGAGTGGCTACAAATTCATAACGAGTTCAGAACAAGAGCTGGTCATGCCCCATGTAGTGATCTATTGCACTCACCCGTAGGAAGCTGTCCAAGGAACCATTTTCCATGTATTCAGTGACAATCATAACTGGTTTACCTGCAAATCCAATACAGGGGTCAGGCATTTAAAATGAATACAAAATGATCGGTAAAAAGAGGCATTTTGGAAATTTATCCAAATCTATCAAATCCCAAGGGAAATCTTAGCGTTAAAATAGACAGCAAAAAGATAGATGCAAAAATCGCTGTGCCTACAATGCAATTGTGTTTGCAACAACATCAACAGAAACAGAGTTCCTTTGGTATAAACTGGTATGATTTTTAGCAGGTAAAGCATCCTGCAGTTTCAGCACACTGTGTCTTGTCCAGCAGTTGAGCCAAACAGCTGCATTTATGCAGCTGTGCTCCATCAGGCACATATCCTGATGCTTCTTCCTGAAGGGAACTGGGCATGGGCTTCGGAAGAGTCACAGCTTGTCTCCCCAGGTGCCTGCTCGGCACAACAGAGAGGCGATGGCTCTGCACAGCCAACACATTCCCACTGCTGAGGCACTTGAGAGCAGCAGCACGCTCCCCCTATAGTATTACTCCTGCACCCTAGGAAAGCCTCTTGTATATGAAAATTCATCTGGGCAGATTCAGACAAGTTTGTGAAACTGTTCTTTCTACCCTAGGGTATTCGGTACCATAACTAAGGTTTTATATACGACTCTGACATGCTGGAAAGAAATTAATACAAAAATGAATGTGATTACAGCAAAGTTTCCAAAGGTCATTGCCCTGCTAATATTTCACCATCATATGCAGTTTATTATTTCATAATATTTTTTAAAGCTTTGTTTATTTTCTCTTTGTGCTAGAGAGAAAGGTGGGAAGGAACACGGAGTTATTTAAGGAGATGAACTGTTGTTTCACATATAACGCGGGGAGGCTTCTGACCATAAAAGCATGACAAAAGCATTCGTATTGTATAGCTGGTGATACTTCTTTTAAATTGAACTTTTAAAAATGAAGCTTTTAAAACTGAGCAGCACGAGGCTTGAAGATATATCTGGAATAATCAAAATCAAGAAAGCCATGAGAAAAGCAAAGCAAATTTTAACCACCCCTTTTTTCCACCCTCTATTCCCAAAATTTCCATCAAATAGAAATTCTTAAGAAAAAAGCATTAATTTCAAATAATTTGAATGTTCAGAAGAAAATCTTTTGTCCTCTCTGCATGGATGAAGGGGTTAAAATACCTTCTTTTCACTGTGTAACTGATGCATTATGCTGTGGGGGACACACTAATGGGAAGCTGACTGCCATCCATTAACTAGTGAGAACAAACCTTTCATTCAAAACATTGACTTTGAATTATATAAGAAATAGTACAAATAAAAGAATGCATGATGTAAAACTTCCAGTTGTTTTCTGTTGCTTGTTTGTTTTTGTTGCTTGCAGGAAATACGCAGTGACAGAAAATGTACCCTGTTTACATTGGGCATACAATATTAGCCCAAAGGCATTTCTGGGCCTCTAAAGTATACAGCAGCACTCTGCTGGGGCTATCCAAAACTTTCTATGATAAATCCATGCACTCAGAAACCCGGGAAAGTGAACTCATTTTTTGTATAAACCCAATTTTATGACACATCAGAAGACTGAAATTTCAGTAAGAAGATCCATCTTTCAGCTTACTAGGAGAGCATCTTCCTGACTTGATCACCCAAATTAAGAAAGCCCTAAGTGCAGGGTTTCACTCACATCCAGTTAGAAGAAATGTGTCTGTAATAAGAAGCATATGCTCTGAAGCAACACCGTGCACTTTTAAAAGAACGCTGTGCATTCATTTATCAAAGCACAGCCGTTCGTACACGATAACAACTTGTGTCAACAGTGTTGATGAAATTTATTATACTATCAGGCTACAAATTGCTGTAAAATATTAGTAAACTATGCAGAACATGTGTGCTGGTTATTAGGATTACTGCCTGCAGCATGCCAGGGAGACTGGTGTAAAGGAAAACTCAGAACCGAAATCAATTTGAAGCAGGGGAATAATTGCGCTGGAGCAGGGGACTGAAGTTGTATTTGGTGAGTGCACCTCCTTCACACTGCCAGCATGTCGGCAGGCAGATCCCAGCCACCACAGCTGGAGAACTTCTCATATCGAGCGGTCCTGCTGCAGGGATTTCAGTTACCGCAGCTTCAGAAGAGTGCTTAGTATGAGAAGTGAGTTCGCCGCTGAGACCTCTCAAAAGACTTCAGCTAATGAGGAAAAGGTCACATTGCCAGTTTATCTGGATTAGGAGAGATCCAGAAAGTAATTCAAAGACTTTCTCCTAACGGTGTATATAAACCAGCACTTACGAGTGTGATGTAATTGCTATCATTACAAAATATGAACATTCACTGAATTGTTATTACAATATAGTGGTCTGGTTTAAAAACAAAACAAAGCAAAATCAAGACAAGGGAAAAACAAACAACAAAACCCACCTTCTTACCCATCTAAAACTTTAGTGGATGTTAAAGAGAAATAAAGGATTATCTTTTCTTGCATTAATGCCATTTAATTTCAGCCAGTAAAACAGATACAAATAGTTCCAGAACAATTTTCTCAACCCCCATATTACTATTCCAGCTGTCTGGAGAGGAGGTTGAATCCCTGATGGTTATATTAGCTTCAGCTGGGAATACTTGGATGTGAGCAATCCTAGCCCCCCCGAGACAGAGAGCAGATCTGATATGTATACTGCCAAAGAATATACTTACTAATGCTCTCCTACGCAAGAATACAAGAAGATAGAATTAGTAATGTACATGTATAAGCAATGCACGTAATTCTGCATGCAGAGCATTAAATTATTTTTTGAAATGCCACAGAAATACAAAATGTAACAAAATAGATCTTTGCTCAGCTGTGTACAGACACTGCTGTTTCAAGAAATTCAGGGTTTGTAAATGTTATTCTGACTGCACAAAATGAGTGTCATTAAAAAGCAGGAGGTAACCTGAATTTATACAGGCAGATCTGGCAACCCTTTTCTAATGGGAACTGTGAAGCACAGGTTGAAGAGTAATATTTTTGTTATCTAAATCAGAAAAACAGACTCTCATGAATTATACTTAAAGGAGGAATTATAATTGTATTTCTTTCTAACATACAGAGTTTCACACACTTTTTGTCACTTATTTTTAAACATATTTGAATTTATTTCATATTCTTCATTGCAGTACGCTGTGAAAATCTTTTGTGCCATTCTGTTTGTGAAATTTTGAATGACCCACTTTTAAAAACAAGGTTGCTTAGAAACAACAAAACCATCCACTAAAAAAAAGTAAGAGTGTATTCTGCCCGGTTAAACTGAAAGTGTCCTCTGCACATTTCAAGCAGTTCACTGAAATGGCAGGCAGCTCTTCTTTTTAAAGCCATGCTTTATCAGTAGAGTCCTCTAGCATGAACTAGAAAATATACTACACAATTTTTTCACTCCCCTGAAGAATTTCAGGGCATCCTGAATTACCGTTAGCTTTTAAGAATAACTCATACAAAGTCTTACCGATCTCCTACTTAACGATGACTACAGCACTTTGGCCACTAAATTTATCATGTTATTTTTGCAATGGAAACTTAGACAGTGTAGATGAAGTCTCTGAATTTATATCTTCCAGAGCAAGCTTATATTTCGTGCCTATATTTCATGCCTAGTTTCTGCTACCAACTATTTCTGTCTTTGCATCCCAAGGTAGAGGCCAGTCAGCAGCACAAGCAAGGAGGGCCAGAACTCTCCTAAATAAGGTTGCACCACAAGTAGGAAATCCCACCAGCTGCTTGTAAAGAGAAGACCTTGTTGCTCTTGGGAGCTGCTTGGAAGGCAGCTGGGAGGAGGCAACTGCAGCTGACATGGGACAGCTAGGTAAGGAGCTCTACGACCAATATCAGCATTCAGGAACGTCTGCTACAACATGCTATTATCTTAAAGAGGAACTGGAGAGGGTTCTTAAAATAACTTTCTTGCCCAGGGAGGTACCATGTATGGATGGAGTTTTCAACTATTTCTTTGTCTCAGAAGAGATTGTTTTGTTATCATAAACACTGACAAAATGATGCTTTAAAACAAAACAAAACAAAACAAAAACCCTATCCCACAATCCAATGGTAGATTTAGAAAACGTGCATTAGAAAAAAAACCTCAAACATTATCAATGAAATAAAGTTAATTTTATTACTGACAGCTTAAAGCCCCAAAACTTTTAAAGGGATTTTTACCTAAGCAGTATTAATTCTAGAGGCTCTTTAAAATGCCTCACGCTGTTACATACTGAATATCACACAGAGAATTTTCCCTGCGTGAAAACCATGTAGGAAGAAGGGTGGACTTATTTATATACTAGCATCAGTTGCTGTAGCCAGGTAGGCTGTTCATTAACTTGTGCTAATGATAAATTCTAATGATTTAGTTGAAGGCAGAAAGTATTGCTTCAGTGCAATTAGGAAACCTTAGGATACCAGACTCCATGACTTCTAATAGATTATATCTGCAAGTGCCTCTTGGCCACTCTGTAGTAATTTATATCTCCAGAGTATTAAATTGGTTCCTAAAACCTGCCAGCTTATTACTTAGCTGCAGTGTGCTTCAGAAATGCTCCTTTTTCTCCACATCATCTGTTTTGTTTTCAAGCAGGCTACTTTTATTCCCCATTTTTTCCTATCTCATTAACCCAGGGTTCTATTTTTAAGTCTTTAGTATCCTGAGAGCAGCAAAACAGACAAGGTCCTTGTCTCTTTGCTGGATCCACCAGCATAAGTTTATACACGTTTCCTTTCTTATCTCTCATGGATGATATTTGGTGCATACTATCAGGGTTATGACATAAACATCTCTGGAAGGGTTTGCAGAGCATAAACACTGACGAGTCAGTGTTTTCCTCTCTTCTACTCTTTCTTGAAAGATCAGACTGTCACAGAATAGTTTAGGTTGGAAGGGACCTCCAGAGGCCATTTGGTGACACTTCCCATGGAAAAAAGAATCACCCATCAAATCTTACTTTTAGTGACAACGCCCTCCAGTCGGATGATGTTAGGGTGGTCAAACTGTCCCATGATGCTTGCTTCTCCTAGGAAATCCCTTCTCTGTTTTTCCGTATAGCCAGCTTTCAGAGTTTTGATAGCCACTGAAATTTCCTTCTTAGAAGGCAGCTTCAGGCGCCCACTGCACACTTCTCCAAATTCCCCTAAAAAAAAGTGGAAAAAAGATAAAAGATTAAATGTAGTTATTTCATGGGGATTTAAGAAGACTCAGTGTTCAGCAAAAGTCCCTGAATTGTGACATCTACTGATAGATCACAGACATGAACTCAAAGGAAGAGTGCAGATCACTACTTAACATTTCCAGGCTTCTGGTCTCAGGCTGTTACACTGGAGAATGTCACCTACTTGCACTGAAAATTCAGATGACTGCAGAGGAGAGGAATGTATAAACATCACCAGGAAATTCTGATTTTCTTTCCTAGGTGATGCACTGAGACAACTGTAGGAAGGCAACCAATTAACACAAAGTATCAGAATTGTTGGGCATCCTTCTAAACATTATACTAATTTCTGTCAGAGGCAGTTCAAGTCCCAATTATTTTATTTATTCCAATTGAGGTAGCAATATAATTTATCAGAAAGGAATATATCTACAGAAGTGCCTGATGAAAGCATGCCATACAGATTACTTTCATTCTACCATGATTCAGATGGATCTCATTGAGTAAATACACTGCCACTATGGGACTACAGGACATGATAGTCCACTATGAATGTTGTACCCACTGTGAATTGCATGAGATCCTTAAACAGAAAATAGCAAAGTTCAATGTTTACTTTCATGCAGTGTGGTTTATCCTTTGCTACGTAACATCCAAGAAGAGACAAAACTTACTTATCTTAGTTTTGAACTGAAGAAGCATGAAACGTTAACAGATTGCTGGAAGAAAACATCTTACTTGGAAATTTCCATATTTATTTAATGAGTACACCAATAATATAAGTGATGTAAGTGTCAATATCTCAAAAAAAAAACAAAACAACAAAAGCAGTATCTGACTTTTGATTCCCAGCTACCCAACCCTTCCCATACTTAGACTTCATATCATACAAAAAAGTGCACAGAGAGTACCTAGGTTAAAACAACTTTAATAATGACAAAAGAATTGAAATAACAGAAAACACTAAACAAACGGAGAATGGATGACATTTAGGAAAATGGGGGACAAGAAGAAGTGGTTTATTTATATTTAAAGACAGGGGAAACAATTTACTTAATGGAAAAGAAAGTCTTGATCTTTCTAGAAACTAGAGGGTTGGAGGCTTTTAACACTCATTTTCTGTCAATAAATGCATAGTAAGTTGTTTTTTTTTTCCCCTCAAAATATGTGAGATCTAAATGTAAATAGCCTTTCCTATGCTATATTATCTCTAATGGTCTCGTGTAGAAAGTTTGACTTGGAAAGCACCAGGCCCTGTAAAACAAAATCTAGCTAGCATCATTTTTATGCAAATTGGGAATTTTGTTTGTATTTGTCAGTAAAGCATAAGGGAAACAGTGATTATACTATTTATATATGAGCTTTCCCCACCTTAATGTGTGATAACCCTAAATGCAATAGCATTGCAACACCTCTAAAGAGCAAAGGTTTTTGGAGCTCATTTGCTTGCAATGATTCTCTCTTTACCCACACAGCTGATTGTTTACATTAAGCAATATCTGTGACAAAATAATCAAAAGCAAACAAATACGATGTTTCTGATAGGTAAACTGAAATCATGTTACTCTCTGTGGGTTTAATGCTGAGAAAAATGCGACGAATTGACATCTCTGTACTGAAATCCTCGTACACTATTGATTTCAGAGATTATATCACATGGGATGTTTTAGATTTTACCTTCAACTCATTTGTTTATGTATTAATGCATTTATCTGTAAATTGCAATTCTTCTTTCATCAATTTGCCACCCATATGGCCGGCATTAGAGTCCATGTCCCATTAGTGGCACTGCAATTCAGGAATGATGAAGGGAGTAATAGCAATGACCTGAATCTTAAAAATCAGGCTTGTGTGTTCATGTTCATGACTCAAGGAACTGAGGCCATTTATTTACAACAAGGACTGAGGAAAGGGAGAGATGATAATGGTTTTGGCATATCAAAATGATGGTTATAAATAAGATGGGCACTGACTCCTTTTTCTATACACAAGAAACAAAACAAAGAATAGGTGCAAATTAGAATAAAGGTCAGTTACATCGTTAAAAAAATCTACCACTAAGGATACTTGGACAGCAGAAAAAAAATATTCTTGTGAGTCTGTGAACTCTTTTATCTTGGAGATTGTAAAGAATAACTATCTGTCAAGGAAAGTACCTAACAAGATCCGTTTTGGGTAAGGGCATCAACTTAATGACTCCTGGGGGTCACTTCTCAGCTTTGTTTTCTAAGGTTCCTCTGTCAGGCAGATAATTTAACCAAAAGAATCCGAACAAATGTGTCAAAGGGCAACAACCTTTCTCTGTTGGTAACCCAGGCTAGATTTGAGTAAAAAATATAGAAGTGAAAGTCATAATATGTTATCATCAGTTGCTGAGCTGCTTCATCCTCTGGGCATGATATTATGTTATTTAAATATATTAACAACTTAAAACAACAGGGTATATCTTTATATAAACAGGAATATACTACTAAAATATCACTTACATCCATTATTTCAACTGTTATTTGTAATTTCAGGCTGACAAGACAAGCAACACCTCAGAAAATGAATTGTAAATCCTATTACTGGTAAGTAACAAGTGCTGAATTCTATTCAGACTTCTTAATTAAAAATATTCCACCTCTGCAAGCTAAGATGACCTGTATTCTTTACCTAGAGCAAACATTTCTTCAGTTCAAACACCAACTCCTGTCCAATACTGTCAGAACACCACAAAGAGGAAGACCAAAGCATGACTTTAAAACAGAAGGAATGGAAAAAAAGGGATTGAAATAAATAACATAATGTTCAGCTTTGTGTTCTCTTTCCTCTATGCTTCCATGGTCCAAAAAGCTGTAACAAGGTAACCTTAAAACTTCTGGTCAGTTAACGTCAATACAGACCGTATCTGTGATTTCAGCAAGTAGTCCAGGCAATAAGTCCTTCAATTCAGTCTGGAATAGTATACCTGATATTTATTTGGCTTTTGAGAAGGAAAAGGTTATGGCTGATGTCCATCAGCATGGTCCCATTTAGCCATGGCTGCATAATTTAGATCCTGGGTGATTAATTGGATTTCACAAGTGCCTTGAGGCCAGTGGATGCTACAGGAGACTAAAAATCAGACCCTACACGGCAGTTAATCTTCCTGGTGCCTGGGAATATGAAATGAGTTTACTTTCTGGAAAAAAATAATCTTGATCAACATATAAACATTGCTTTAGTTCCTACTCATAAAGGAGTCTGAGTAATCTGGAAAAAGCTCACCAGGCAAACCAACTACTCTAACCTTCAGTTCCTTTGTATACATGGCCATACGAATGCTACATAAGTTTACGTGGCCAACACCCACACTGATCTGCAGTTATACTACATTTTTTTTCTGTAAATCATTTCTATATGGTCCCAGTAATAAATGGATTGGGTGCATCCGTATATAAAGAAACAGTAACTCATCAGATATTGTTTAGAAGGAAAAAAGCTTTGTGTATGAGATGGAAGGTGGAAAACCTAGGACTGATTTTAAGAGATGAGGTTGATGACTTTTTATGTAAAGCCTTTCTGAAGTGCTCATTTTTACTTATGCTACACCTATAAACATTGTATAAACTGCCCTGCAGATTGACGTGTCTATTTATATGTGGAAAGCAAATAGATATTATTAGTAGGGCTGTTCGTGATATAAAGATCCCTCTTCAGGAAATCTTAACGTTTTTAAACAGGCTGCTTATGGAATCACTAAATGGCACTGGCCATGCATTTGGACCCAAGGGATTAGTAAAAGATGAATCTGTGAAACTGGCGACTGCCTTAACTGTGCTGTGTTTTAAACGGTGATTACACTGCTCTTGTGTGAGTGAAGCTCCCTCAGAGCTGGAGGGACAGCTAAACTGAGCATTTAACAAACCTCATGAACCTCAGCAACACTATGGCAATATACAGCACGCCCTCACTGAGACACTGCAATGTTTCTCAAGAAAGCTCCTAAATGTTAGAAGTACTTTGGCCAACATGATGCTGTGCTACAAGTATGTTTAAACTCTGAAAGAAAGCACGTATGTGCTCTGTGTTCAGCAAAGTACACTCTCTCCAAATCAAGAAAGTATTTTCCTTAGTATTCTCCTGTGATCCAATTGGATTTAAACTTTTTAAGTGGTTTGCTGAACTGGATCCATAAAAACAAGTGAGTTGTTTTAAAAGAAGGAATTATTACAAAGAAAAACCTGAAAATATGGCTCCTGACCTCAATTTTCTTATGCTTAGCCTCTCACTAAAATCCCTTGTGTTTTTCTTGAGGTTCTTTTGGATAAGAGAATTTCCTTATTACATTTGAGAATGTTCTCAAAGCTGTGTAAGCTGCCCTCTATTTTCTCAGAGATTTCTGGCTAAGGCTGTGAAAAAAATATTTGGAAAAATACCCAAGAATACCAAAAATTTCGTCTCTGACTTGAAGGTCTTGTTACTTATGTCACAATTCAACATAGTCAAATGAATCACTATCTTTTTATAATTTCATTCACACATTTGTAAAAGAGAGGTGCAGGAAAAGACCAGGTCCTTTACTCAAATGAGTCACTGACTCAAGTAAGAGACAGGAAACACCTTTCTGGTTTTGGAGAGGAAAGAAAGTGCTTCTGCAGAAGCAGTCTAGCAGACACTCACTGCATTTCACGTGACTTTCATAATGCTCTGATTACATGAGTTATCATGTGCAGCACATGAAGACAGTGTGAAGTGATGCTACAAACTCATTTTGGAAGCTCCCACCACTGCACAGAGTGTTTTCATCTGCGTTCCCTCGCCCCTTCCCCAACTCTTTCTCTTCCTATTGGCATCTTTAGGGACTGTCAATAGGAAATGCTAACTGTAATGCCATATGTAGCATTTAAGCTGCATGAATCTGAGTCATGGCCTCATAATGTACACAAAAGCGAAACCCAGCTTCAATGCGGAAGACCTGTAGGTTTTGGTATTGAACCTGCTGTCACTTTCACTGGAGTGGAATGGAGCAAAGAGACTTATTTTCAAACCACCTGGCTGTTCTAGGACATTTGGGACAGGTTTTTTTTAAGCTTCTCTGAAAAGCATTACTTCATTTAAAGAGCTCATACTTGGTCAATTTTGGTTTATCTCTCATTCTCGTGTACGCTTTGAACTAAAGATATGTCCAAACAATGAGCCATTCTGTATGACACAGCACTGTTTCTTAGGATTTGCTTTCTATATTCATGAACTCCAGAAAACCCAAGTTTAGGGAGCTTGAGAATGAAGGCTCCTTAAAGTCTTGTAAAGAAACATACTGTTCTTGGATTTAGCTTTTCAATAACCACCTCCTTCTCTATTGCTGTACTCATTCTCTATTATGTACAGTAAGCAAAGCTTTGATGCCTTTACTGAAGATGATGGAGAACAGTGCACTCTTGTGGGGCAAAATTAAAACCAGCAAGAAACAAGAATCCTGCCTTTTCATAAGATAATCTAAATTCATACAAGCAGCTGAGTGGCTGCAGTACGAAAGAATTGTTTCCTTTTACTGGGCTATTTAGGAGGTGCACTGAGCATCGCAGCTTCATTCCACATCTTTTTCCAAAAGAAAATCTTTTGCTGTACACTAGAAGTCTGTTTCTCTCACATCTCATGATTTCAATTCAAATAGTATATGTAGAGAGAAGTAAAAAAAATCAATAATAAAAGAACTAGTAATTTTCAAAGGATTAAAAATCAATAGTCTTCCTCTCATAAATGCTTTAATACAGCAGGAAAGCTAACACTTCATGATCATCTGGCTCAATGAGACAATCTGCCACTTCACTTCAAGGACCAAACACACATCCTATCAAGAGCTTCACGCTGCACAGCAACATGGACAACTCAGTGTGATGAGACTTTCTGCTATCTGGCTCCTCTGCTACAAAATCTGCTCATTTTGACAGTTTGCTTTCAGTAAACCCAACAATCTACGGCATCTGTATGCTTCAGACAATTGGTTATCAGACACACAACCCTTTCCTCCTAAATCAATAATTCAAATCCAAAGCAGTGACCAAAATCAATCTAATAGCCAAAGGTCACTGCATTCTGAGGGATGTGTGGTGACTGGTATGAAATGAGTTTGTGCTTTCACTCAAAGCGTGATAGTCACCAGTCCTTTTAAGGCAGATAGAGAAAGCATCTTCACAGTTGATACCATTTTCTGTGCTGACAGATTTTAAAGAGAAACACAGAAGTGAGGTTGAAGTCTCTCTTCACTCCCACGAGCGCTGTGTCCAAGTGTGGGCTGTGGGGTGCCATTTGAAAAACGATCTTATTATCTGCTTTCTTCGGGAAGAAAATAGATGTGTGTGCCACTAACTACTCATATGCACTGAAGTCACCTCTAAATATGATTCAGGAAGTTGCAAACCTGCTAAGATTTCCTTTCCAGTCACAAGTATAAAGTCAAAGACGCAAAACAGTACATACAGTAAAAAGGTATTTTTAGTGGTCATTACCTGCTCCGACAACTTTATCAATTGATATATTAGAAGCATCTAGTTCCTTGGCAAATTCATGCACAGCTTGATTGGGATCTTCGTATGTATGTGGATCTACATAAGTTCTCAGGCCTGGAAGTTTTACTGTGTGAAAGCAAATTCAGAGAGAAAATGTTACTTGGACTTATTTAATCTGTCTAAAGAAAGCAAATGAGACAACAGAAATCAAATCAATAGAAGAAAAGAGTACATTGCTTCTTCAAATCAAATAGCTTTTGATGAGTCTCCAGGAATCTTAAGACAGAGACACTAATGTAGCTATTGCACAGAAGTTTGAAAAGCATTGCACTTGCCATATTTTACCAGTTTTCAAATGTTAAAATACTTCCTGACTCTCTTGGCTTTCTCTATTTAGATGCTGCTTCATTTTGTTGCTTACAAGGTAATGAGACCTGGAATTAAAGGGTGATGGCACAGTAAATCTGAAAAGTTCTTAGGAATATACTAAGGAGAGCACTTAAATTCAACCTGTTTCATGTCTGATTCCTCTAACAAGATACATAAGAAAAAAGAAAATTGTATATAAACAATGCCTCTTCCTACCCCCTTTGTTACAAATACACAAGATGGTAGCCAGTCATTCTTAGCATTACAGTTTGGATCCAGTACTGAGTAACCCCTAGTACCTATGCTATATTTTGTCCCTTTGTACAGTCTCCTGGTCAAGGATTCCTCTGCTTGACTGCGTCAAGCACTAATTCAAATGACTGTATGATTTTAAAGGCACATTCAGGCTGTTCACAACACATAATCCAGCAGAACTGGAATGGGGAGCATACTATAATTCACAGCATTTCTCTCTACAAAGATGCTGAAGGCAAAGCATTCCTTCCCCTCAGCTCAAAGCCATGCTTGTACTCATGATCAGTAACTTGTGTACCTGTCTCCAAATTCATTTTAGAATATAAAGACGTTTTTCTATCAAAACGCAAAATAACCAGTACATCCAGCTTGATGTTTGCTGCTTCTAGTGCAAAACCTGAGCTCCTGAACACATGTTCCAATTGTCTCAGTTGGTCATGTAAAAGATATTAACTTCTCCTTACAAAAATTGCTTTAATCTACCCAGGAATATCCTTTCCAGCACGGTATTATTCTACTGCACCCAACTGTTGACCGTTAGTGTAGTTAAACACATTTTGCTGTGACTAGGTAGATGGGAAAAACTGCCTTTGCACCATTAGTTAGAACTTGGCATTGTTTTGTCAAACAATCCCAAGTGTATGTGAAAAAATATCAATTTTATGGAGATTTATTGGCCTCAGAATTGACAAAGAAATGATGAAACTGAGTTTCCAAACTAATTGGCTAGAAAACAATGCAAACTAAGAACCATGCTCTTAGAAGGGCTGCGTGTGTGCAGCATTAAATGCCAATTGTGTTTCCTTCAAGAGACTGATGATTACAGAATTACTTGCAAGTAAAACAAAAAGTAATTGGCTGTATATTGCTGTTGGTTAAAAATCTTGTAA
>JANHGO010004856.1:0-71225 GCA_024606505.1 Aquila spilogaster
TTTTAAAGCTATTTCACCTGAGTGCCTGCTGATTAGCATGCTGAGTTTTTTAAACCAATCCATTGAATTCACTTCCTATCTGCGTCTCTAGTGCCCATTCACCTATAGAAATATATAGACAAACAAGGTCACAGGTGCAGAAAATTGGGCCTTTCCTGCTGTTTATTACAATGTTGACCTCAGGGATTTGGTGGGAGGAGGGGAGAAGGAAAGAAAAAGAAGATATACATACATGTTTTGCAGTAGGATTCTGCTAAAATCCTACTTCCCCCTCCCCCCCTTTTTTTTTTGCAAAGTTAAAAACTAAAAAAGTAAAGCCTCCTAGCTGCCAACAAACACAGACATTGAATTATTAGGAGGTGGAGTGGGGGCAGGGCTGTTTTTTTTTGCATCTATGAAGGGATTTGGGGTGAATTGCTTCTGCTTAGAAAGCCTGCTCTTCCCTCAGCACTCCTCCTCCCCACCCACCCCCCTTCCCTCTCAAACTTGCCTTCTGGTTATTCTAGGGCACATAAATTAGCTGTGCCTTGTGGCCATGGAACCTACTGGCTACTTTCACTCAAATCACCTCAGAAAAAGTAGCTATCTGCGTGCCTTAACAGTAAGGTCCCATCTCAAACCTGGACTACCCTGTGCCAGGGACTGGGCTAGAACCTGATCCAAAAAGCTCACAATCTATATAAAAATTGTTCTTCCTTAAAAGAAAAAGTTTCTCTTGCAGGTTCACATAGGTTCAGTGTGAGACTCTCAGGACTATTTTAAGATGCTTAGGCCCTTTGAAAACTGGTGTTCATTGGATCTAACTGACCCGGAGGGAAAGGCTACTAAATAGGCTAAAGAAGACATGTGCTCTGTCATTTTTAGTGCATTAAGCTGACCTCCAGTGTCTGGTCTGAAATTCAGCGGTCCTGCTTTCACAGGCACTTTAGAATTTGGGTGAAGGTTTACAACAGTATTGTCCTGGAGAAGACAGCAGCCCATGGCTTGCACAGGTACATTCTTTGCTGGGTAAGGAAATGGCTGGAGGGCCAGGCCCAGAGAGTGGTGGAGAATGGAGTTAAAACCAGCTGGCTACCAGTCATGAGTGGTGTTCCTCAGGGATCGGTATTAGGGTCTGTCCTATTTAATATCTTTATTGATGATCTGGATGAGGGGATTGAGTGCAACCTCAGTAAGCTTGCAGATGATGCAAAGTTGCGAGGAAGTGTTGAACTGCCTGAAGGTAGGAAGGCCCTTCAGAGGGACCTGGTCAGGCTGGATCACTGGGATGAAGTTCATCAACACCAGATTCTGGGTCCTGAACTTTGTCCACAGCAACCGCAGGCAACACTACAGGCTTGGGGCAGAGTGGCTGGAAGACTGTGTGGAAGAAATGGCCCTGGGGGTATTGGCCAATGCTTGGCTGAACAGGAGACAGCAGTGTGCCCAGGTAGCCAAGAAGGCCACTAGCATCCTGGCTTGTATCAGAAATGGTGTTTCCAGCAGGAGCAGGGAGGTGATCTTCCCCCTGCCCCCCTCTGATGAGGCTGCACCTCTAGAACTGTGTTCAGTTTTGGGCCCCTCACTACATGAAAGGCATCAAGGCCCTGGGGAGTGTCCAGAGAAGGGCAACAAAACTGGTGAATGGACTGGAGCACAAATCTTATGAGAAGTGTCTGAGGGAGCTGGGATTGTTTAGTCTGGAGAAGAGGAAGCTCAGGGGAAACCTTATAGCTCTCTACAACCTCCTGAAGGGAGGTTGTGGTGAGGTGTGGGTCAGCCTCTTCTGCATAAGTAGAGATAGGACTACAGGAAATGGCCTCGAGTTTCACCAGGGGAGGTTCAGTTTGAATACTAGGAAAAATTTCTTCTCTGAAAGAGTGATGTGACACTGGAACAGGTTGCCCAGGGAGCTGGTTGAGTCACCGTCCCTGGAGGTGTTCAGGAATCGTTTAGATACTGTTCTAAGGGATATGGTTTAGTGGAGAAATATTGGTGGTAGGTGGACAGTTGGACTAGATGATCTTGGAGGTCTTTTCCAACAGTGGTGATTCTGTGATTCTAAATTCTCAAAAGTACTTCAAAATGTTTTTTTTTTCTGTCACTTTTGGTGCTAATGCAACACTCCCAGGAAACATGAAAAAGAAGCACAAAGATCTTTTGTACCAATGTTAAGTGCATATAATTTCATCTCTCTGATATATTTCCCATAATTGTAGAGGTGCAGGGGGAAAGATAAGCCTAAGAGAGAGACAGGAGTCAGTCAGTCAGTCTTTGGGAAGAATGAGGTATAGTTTGTTGTTATGCTACTGCTGTTTGACTTTCACTGCTACTTACCTACCGCAAAAGCAGAATTCAAACCAGAAAAAGGATATGTTGATGTCCAAGATTGTGTCCTTGAAAATGTCAGGTACAGTATTGGTTTTCTTCTGTATTCACCCACATTTCAAGAAGATGAAGGAGACATGAAGACTGGATTTTTTTTAAAAAGACAACTATTTATCTTTTCTACTTTTTATTTTGAGATCTCCAAACTGAAACTCTATGATAGAAAAATGCATGTTCTAAAAATCAGACCTTGTAAAGTTATCTCAGAAAAGATAGACGTTAAAGCTGCCACTCATTCTTAAAGCAAAACTCTCAAACACTTCTGAAGGAAAAGTACATTCAGAAGCAGAGTTTGCTGTAACATTTGAAATCAAACAGTATTTTACAGTGTCCCATTTTAACTATTCTAGATTCTCACAAGTGAAATACTGTTGATAAATAATAAAATGATCCAACTGGTCTGATCACATCTTGGAACATATCCACAATAACCAGAATACTTTTATTATTTTTTTTTTTCTGCATTCAAAGAACACATTGTTTCTTGAAGCTTATTATTCTGTTTTGTTATAAATCACAAGGAATTAGGGAAAATTCTGGTTGTCTAAAATGGATATGAGTAAATAAGCAATGAAAATAAAGTTATTAGAGCATATTGTCTTAAAGGAGGTGAAGGAAAGTGATGCTTCTCAGCGACATATACCATTTGAACTTTTTGATAGGTGCATATACACCGAATATAAATAACGGAGAAATCTACCATGCCATCAGGCATACACTGAATATGATAGACTGTGTTGTGTAACATTTTTAGTGCTAACATTTCAGAACTAGGAGAAGTACAGAGCAGAATGGTTGAAACAGTCTGTAGTAGGAAGCAGGGAAATGAATTGTCAAGAAAGATTAGACAGAATTAGGCAGCTTTGATAATAGGGGGCTCTCAAGAGATACATTGAAGACAATACTGGAATGGCAGAAACAAAGAGAATGAACCATGCTAATCTCTTTGAGAAAGCCTCTAATTTGAAGAGTATCTAGTATCCTGGTATCTAGGATAGTAAGGAGGTGACTCAGAAATGGTAAGCATTTCTGGCACATTTATTTGGTGTTGTTGAAATATTGAACAAACAACAGAAGTCAAGAGTGAGAAGTCACGGGTTTAAAAGGAGGTAGCTTGTTTTCTTCATGTGATTTTTTTTTTTTGTGTGGTTACAACATTAGCTACATACTTGAAGTTAAAATGATAAGTGATTTGTACTTACTGGAGTTACAAGGGCAAGCCTCAGTGGACCATATGATATTTTTGTAGGACTGTTTTCATTAACAAAAATTGCAAATACTTGTGTTAACCTTTCACAGATTGACAGAGAAACAAATGATCTAAATAGACATGTTTGTTTACAGAACAGTGAAAAAGGATTTGGTAAGGGAAAGAGATCAATGCATGTTTTCTAATCAAATGTTTATCTACAGGTTTGAAGTTTCCATTTCCACTCTCATAAGAACTGGCTGGGAAAAGGGGCAGTAGGAGTAAAAAAAAATACAATAACAAGGATCAAGATGACAGAAGAATGAGTGTGAAACAACTTAGATACTGAAACAAAACAAAACAAAATAAAATGAAACATAGAAAAACAAAGGGAAAATTAAAAGATGGAAAGAAAGAATATTAAATAAGAGAAAAAATCCTAACATCCAGGTAGTTTGCACAGCACAAGACAGCAAGTTCACTCATTCTCCCACCTTGACAGGCAGAGTCATGTCTTTAGTGAAAGATTCTTTTCAAGCTGTAAAACTCTTTCTTTTTCCTGGGCACTGTAATTTGAATATAAGTATTTCCAACTAAATAGTTTGGAGCAGGCATAAAGATATACAATTTGCCTCTAAAGAAACAAAATTTTAGAAAGTAGATGCCATGATAAAATCAGATTGAGTGACTCAATATCAACAAATGACAGTTTAATTTTGATTTACTGGAAGTGTTATGTTTCTGTTGTTACAGTACAACATTCTGGGTCTGAGAACCGCTGACTATGAGAAGTTGGAGGGTACAACAGGGGAAAAGATTATTTTTATCTTCTACACTTTCTCCTATTAATCAAGGCAACAGACAGGACAGTATGTTGTGTGGAGTTCGTGTTTGACCCAAAATGGCCAGTTTTATGATGTATAGTTTTCTGAAGTACAGAAGTGAAAGTTCCAGTGTGTTTATCTGTAATAACTGTTGAGTGCACTGTTATTTTTATAATGCCTTTGCAATTGCAGTAATGATCCCAATTTGGAAAATTTCACAAATCAAAAAGAGAAATAGAGAAAGTTGGTTTTACATGAAAAATAACTAAACTGAATTTCATACTGGGAGTTAACAGAATGTCCTGCTTACAGTACTGAATATACTTCCTTAATTGTCATGACCTGAAGTTTGTTAACTAATACGAACAAAATTGATATCTGAGTTAAAGAAAGCTGTGGTTTTTGATTGTCATCAAAGTTGGGGGAGGGGAGGAAGGAGAAGAACTCTTACAGCTTAAATATATTTTACTAGTTCTAAACACATCACTTAAAAAGTGAGTGTTCCCAAGCCAGGGGAATTATTATTAACACTAGGGATTGCATATTGATATTTGTGACTGTAAAATCATAAGTCTTAAATTTCAGGATCTGTATTCTAAGACTTAGGTGAAAAAAAGAAAGAAAAATAAATGAAAATATCTTGCAGACTTTTGTCTGTGACTACACAGTACCTTGAAAATGGTCTTCTAGACCTATGCCTGCAGTGCCTCCAAGAGTTTCAGGTGTCCTAGTCTAGCCCCAGCTATCACCAGAAGGATGCTTGTGATGTAGCAGCACTATTTTCCATCAAATTAAGGATAACCTGAATTGAAAACCCCCATAAACCTCATATGTCCTTTTGACAGGCCTCAGCAGGACTTCTGTGGTCACCCAGTGCCAGCTTCAGTATACTGTGAAGCTTACACTATGGCTGTGCTTCACCACCAGCTTGTGTCCTCAGTTAAAGCTGGAGTCCAGTATTTGGCATCAAGCCACATATCAAACAGTTTTGAAAGATAACTGTGAGTTAAATCAGAGGACTTAATATGTACAAATACATCACCGTTTACACAGAGGTACTGCACAAATACAAAAAGATTAGATAAATTCACTGTTGTGCTACAAAAGCTCTAAATCCTGCAAGATGTAATCTCCAGAGGGTTTGGAGGTAATCCTCAGGTAGCTCTAATGCCACACAATTGCCTCTGTACTTTCTAACTTAGTAGCATTACTGATGGAAAAATCACACCCACAGTGATACTTAGTGCAAAAAATATTTGTGCTGGTAATTGCCTAAGTGCTGAGGGAAGGACTGGTGAAGATAATACTACTATTGTCTCTGTTCTTGGTGCTGTCCTGAGTAGACCTCTTAAGGCATGATGCAGCCCAGACTCCTAACCTTACTGTGTTAAATAAATTGTACACTATGTATTGTTCACTTAGCTCCAGTAAATGCTTAGTATTTTTCCTGTCTGAGTAGAATTAAAATTGCAGCATATTAGCCAAACAGGCTGAGAATTTTGCAGTATTTTGAAGAACGATCAATGAAATCACTCTTAGTTTTACCTACAATGTGTTTTAACTGTCTTTACAGGTTCATTCGAAGTCAGCCCAATACACTGATAAATGTAGTGAGTTATACTGATGCTTGCAATCAGTTTGCACTTTCACTAACAAATGACCATAAGGGGAAACTAGGGTACAGTGAATAAATTTATCAGTAAGAGAAATATATTATATGTTAACAAACAAAACTGATTTACAAAAAGAAGGAACGACTAATCAAGAACAGAAAAAAAAAATAACAGCACAAAAGAAAAACAAAACACATTCCTCACATCCTTTTGTATGCCTTCACACAGAAGAAGTTTTTTGCAGGTGACATATCATCACATATTCAATAGAATAAATAAGAACAATAAACATGCAGACTTTTTACAAAGTAGCTGCAGACATCTCCAATTATCAAGATCTGATATACAGCCAATTATGTTCCTGGAAGTTTTTCAAGTAGTGATTTAAGCAAAAAAAAATCTCTGCATTTGCCTCACTTATGGATCCAAAAACAGCTGCCTGGTGTAAAGATGTTCTGGGCACAGGAAAGGCAAATAAATAAAAGAAAAAATAATTTGTACAGAGGGCAGAATAGCAATATGCTACTTAAACTTAGACGTTGAGAAAGCATTAAAGAAATTATTTTCCCAGTAAGTTCATACTCAAATTTCTGTACATTTAATTTGTGTTCTTGTGCAAAAGATAAAGATCTTAACTATACATCTATTCAAATATAATCTGTTTTAAGAAATAGAAGAAAATATAAACAACTCGTATTTTACCAATAACATCTCTGAAGCAAAGTTGATAATATCTTTTTAAAAACATTACAAGCTGTTACTTACATTAGTTTTTCTTATCATTTATCTACCTCCTGGTTATAAGGACAATAATTTGAAAAACAGTTTTCTGGGGCATGATCAAGTTCACCCCTTAGGCAAAAAATACTGCAAAACTTTTCTGTCTGTTCTAAAGTGCAGCTGTGTTATTTAGCATAGCTCTTGGCCTATTTTTTTCACTGTGTTTCTTTGCTTGCAGCTCTGCCTGTACTGGTTCTGTTAAATTAGAAACACTTTCAGTTTCTCTGAAACTAGTGCTATAAAGCAGTGTGCCTATATATGGCAACAAATACACTAGAGACTGTACTATTTGGAAGTTTATTTTAATATTACTATCCCCAATAGATCACAGAATCAGATGCAGCATAAAATCACTGTTAGGTATTTAATGAAAGGCACATCTAGAAAACATCAAATTGGTAATTTGGGAAAAAAAAAAGTCTTGTTGGATCAAATCCCGCTCACACAGGTGCAAGAATCCTGTAAGAATCCATTTAAGGATCCCAATACCACTGAGGAAGACCCTAAATATTTTCATATATGTGTGCGTTTGCATTTTTCGTTGTATTTTTCTTGGTTCTCTGCAGACTACTCCCAAGGATTTTTTTTTCTGAAAACTGTTTTGGTAAACAGCCATGAATTTAAGAGCAGATTTTTTCCTTTACATTTTTGGAAACTGTAATTTTAGTGCTCATATATATGTAGGCTCATATGTATGTGAGCCAGAACTGCACCTGTGAACAAGCTAGAAACAATATAATTTGGTCTGCCAGATAAAGTATGATGCACCAGTACAGCTTGGGCAGAAAACTGTCACAGAGTGAATACAAAGATTTTAATTTTTCTGCTAGATAACATGTATACCTTAGGAAACCATGATTAAGTAGTATTTTGTTCTGTAAGCTTAACGAGTTTAACCTGTTTTTAAAATCTGTATCTTCATTTAAATCACTTATTTGTTAAAAGATAATTCCCCTTTACATGGTTGTAATGTGAGTATACAAAACGAATTTTTCTACTCCATCCCAGCTTCTCTTTATGATTTTTCTTCCTTATGTCTCCTGGTCTCTGATTTGCTCTAAGTTGCTCTCTGGAAAACTCTTCTACCTCTGTCTCTCACTTCACAAGAGCAATGGCTAATCTATTATACTATGACGATTTTCACAGCCGATTACTTATGCAACTTCTTTATTTGCCTATCACAACTGAGAGTGCTGAGACCGCACGGAGTGCTTACCAATGATGAAATCAGGAAGCAGTTTCTGAGGAAGTTGTCCCAGTATGCACTTTTAGCGGGAATGACAAATTGTAACCCCACAAATCCTTCTTGTGTCCAATGCCCCCAAAACCATGTGAGAAGAGGACATGGGAACAGCTCACAGGTCTGAGTCCATTAGCAGAGTTTAAGTTAAGGCAAATTACAGACCAGCCTGAAGTGCTTAGTAGGAATGGTGTCAAATAGCTCTATTTTGAGGCACTTACTGAAACATCTCAAACATTCTTATCATAGAATCATAAAATGGCCTGTGTTGAAAAGGACCTTGAAGATTGTGTAGTTTCAACCCCACCTGCTATGGGCAGGGTCGCCAGCCACCAGACCAGGCTTCCCAGGGCCACATCCAGCCTTGCCTTGAATGCCACCAGGAATGGGGCATCCACAACTTCTCTGGGCAACCTGTACCAGTGTGACACCACCCTCTGAGTGAAAAACTTCCTCCTAGCATCCAACCTCAATCTCCTCTGTCTTGGTTTGAAACCATTCCCCCTTGTCCTATCACTATCAACCCTTGTAAAAAGTCATTCCCCCTCCTGTTTAGATGCTCCCTTCAAGTACTGGAAGGCCACAATGAGGTCTCCCTTTATGTTTGTGCCCATGTTTACAGGCTGGTGGAAGTATATCTGTCGAACTTATCAGTGTGCTACTGAAGAAAACTTCCTTAGCACTTCTCACGTCTCTCATCACTCTCGCTGCTCCTGCGCATAGCTTGCTTGTTATTAACAGACTAGGGCTGTGGCTGAGGGTGCCAGCCATGCTCCCTTCCTGCTGGGTGCTCTATAGATAGAGAACAAAAAGAATTCTTCTAATCTCAAGAGTTTGTTGTTCAGTATTTCCAAATTCCTGGCCAGTATAAATATGAATATTATAAATATTATAAATGTTCCCTTGAATATTTATAATATAATGCCACAGTAAAGTCACAGCTAAATCTGTGACATTACAATGTATGGAGAGAGGAGAGATGAGTGCCACAGTATTCTCTTATTCCCAAATCCAAACCTTACAAATGATGCTGCACTTCTTGGCTTGCCAAAAAAATAGAAATAAAAAGATTAAGTTTTACAAACCAGGACTGAGCTGCAGGTAAAACGCCTTCCTTCTCTGTCATCTGGAAGGAGAATGTTATTCAGAGGTAAGATAGGGAAGTGATAATCTGCTGCTTGTATGTGATCCATGGGAATGACTACTTTAACAAAGAAAAAGCCCAGATGTGAATAACATTCCCCTGACTAATGATTCTATATACTATAATTATTTGTTTTCTGTTTGTTTGTTTGTTTTGTTCTTGTTTTTGTTTTTTTTTTTTTCTTTTTAACAATTCTCTTCTTTGCTCCTTGTGCTGTGCCATAAATGCCACCACTAATAAGATAATATCAGTGTGTTTGAGAGCAGACTGACCCTGATGTTTTCAGGCAGTTTCAACTTCTCGACAGTCAGGAGCCTGCCTAATGTTTTGTGGCTGCCTCTGGTCATTGACATGGTACAAACTCCCTTATCTTCTTGTGGGAGGGAGGTCATTGCCAAACCCACGGCTACTTGACTGGGGAACAAGGCAGTTTGTAGCGATCCAAACACATGGCCTGAGCCAAGCAGAGGGTTTGTAATAAATTGCCTGAAATAGTTCCCAGCTGAATGTGTTTCAATTTTTCTCTGTGTGTCAACAGATGACATGCATTGTCGTGGTGCTCTATATGATTGAAGGCTCACTTTAGTATTTTACAATAAAAAAAAAACACATTGTTTAGGATTGCTGCAACTTGGGCACTTTCTCAAGTATCCTCCTTTATTTTTTACAGAGGCCTTTCAGTGACTCTTTCTGTGTCAGTGAAAAGCTCACCTCACAAATCTATTGTTCTGTTTTTATTTCCAATATTACATGTCCTACAAAAGAGCTTGCAGGATGATGCTGTGCATTTTGCCACCAACTCCTTATGAATTCTCCAAGCGTCCCCTCGTTGGAACTAAGAATAGAAGGAAAGTGTAACAGGAGTTAAAGCATTATTAGCCCCCTGCCCTCTCACGTAAGAATTAGTGGTGTAGACCATTTATTTGGGAGATTAGATATCCAGTTGAAAGGAGTAATGACTGTGCAGCTGAGCATCTGGGAAGTCACATAAATGGCTCCAGAAGAATTTGTGACTTATGGATAAAGGGAGCACTAATCTTGAAACATGTATGAACTTGAGCTGCCCTGAGTTGCACAAGCTGTCGAAGTCCAGCTCACTTGGAGTTCCTCTGGCTACGTCCACACATGGCAAGGTTCATCTGGGAAGTCTGTGACTTCCCAACCTTCACGACTCACTATCCATGATTCCAATGTGAAATTTCTTTCCCATTTACAGGAGTTTCTAGAGCACAGGACAAAGTCTCAGATGCATCTTGACCATCCCCTCACCTAGATGCATTTTATGCTGCTCAGCTTCACAGGATGCAGTCAGTGCCCTGGAAAAAAGGCCTAGGAGGGCACAGGCCCAAGACCTTGCTCCCCTGCCATACCCCTTTTATCCTGTGAGCCAGACGCCTAGGCGACTAGAAAGCAGGGCTGACAGGAATCTAGTACTTCACTAACTCTAACGAAGGTACTTAGAGCTACAGATTGCACATATGCAATCAGATCACAGTCTTGGCTATCTCTAGTGGTGTTTCCTGGCACACCCATTCCAGAGAAAAAGGCTCCCTGTTGCATGGTAGGGCACCTGCATGATAGAACTTTGGGTGGAAGACCAGGGCTGGGTGTTTCCTGCTGGGAAGGAACAGAGAAACTGCTTTGTTTGAAGGAAGCTGTCCTTATTCTCTCTTTGAGGCACCAGTAGCTCTGCTGCTCACTGCGCTCATGATATTGCTGGAGGAGCACTACAGGCAACCCAAGCCCACCATGGTGGAGAGGCACTTGTTCCATGCTCCTTATGTTATTTTTTGCCTTGCTTTTGTTGAGCACAGCGTGTTGCTTTGGTGAAGAGCACTTTGTTATTCCCCTTCGATCTTCTTGGATCTTATAATCCTGGGCCAGAGTTAGCATAGGTATCTGCCTGTCTGTAACAGTGTAAAAATCTAAGCCATGAAAAAATGCTGAGCCAGGAGGCTTCTGTGTTTAAATTTATTGAACTCCTTCTCGCCTCTTGTTCTGTAGCAGATAACCAGTCATTAAACTGTCATGAACAAAAAAACAGTATTGTTTATTCACATTTCCCAGGTTTTCACCTGGAAACTACTTCTCAGGACAAAAAGAAGATACAAGATAGGCTCAGTGTCCCCAAGACAAGTGCACTGCTCTTTTCGGATCCCTAGTAGAAGCATGTATAAGTAAGTACAGATATACTTAGATCTCAATGGCCTTACGTCTCGCTACCCGATAGTCCTTTCAGTCACTCAGCACATCTCCCTGCTATCTGACCTGGTCTAACCAAAGCACAGAACTTTGGAACACATTCTGTGCCTACCTTCTCTTGAGATGCAAATACGTTTAGTGTTGGCTGTGGGAATACAGTGGGCTGTTAACAAAATATAATTATTACTGTTCAAATATTCTCATTTCATTCAGAACCCTGTGTAGAAAGCCTGCTGAAGGGGCACTGATTTTTAAAAAATCAAAAATTAATTTTCAAGGTCTTCTTTTTTTGCATCATCTTTATACCAAACATAATTGGTTTCCCTATACAAAAGTTAGCAGAGAATGCCACAAGGAGTGATAAAGTAAGATAACCTGTTCAGTATGGCCAGCAAAGAGTAATCTTTGCTGTTCTTCAAAGGCACAGTAATACCATCTGATAATTGTAAACTACAGGAAAATAACATTATTGCCACACCTGGAGTACTGTGTTCAGTTTTGGGCCCTTCATTACATGAAAGGCATTGAGGCTCTGGAATATATCCAGAGAAGGGCAACAAAGTTGGTGAGTGCTCTGGAGCACAAGTCCTGTGAGGAGCATCTGAGGGAACTGGAATTCTTTAGTCTGGAGAAGAGGCTCAGGGGAGACCTTGTCACTCTCTACAACTACCTGAAAGGAGGTTGTAGTAAAGTGGGAGCTGGTCTCTTTTCCAACGGAACAGTGATAGAGTGAGAGGTAATGGCCTCAAGTTTCACCGGGGGGGGGTCAGTTTGGATATCAGGAAAAATTTATTCTCTGAAGGAGTGGTAAGGCATTGGAACAGGCTGCCCACGGAACTGGTTGAGTCACTGTCCCTGGAGATGTTCAGGAATCAGTTAGATATTGTTCTAAGTGACACAGTTTAGTGGAGAAATATTGGTGGTAGGAGAATGGTTGGACTAGATGATCTTGAAGGTTTTTTCCAACATTGGTCATTATATGATTATAGATTCTGTGACTCTATAATTAAAGACTCATTGCCATTAAAAAGAAACTACCCTCCCCCCACCACAAAAAAAAAAAAAAAAAAAAAAAAGTGTTTACCTTGCATTGCTTTACATCTGCAAACATTCCTGCATCAAATGTAAGGAGATATATTTAGAAATGTATCCTTCCCAGGAAACTAAGTAGGCTTCAGTGAAACCAAAACAGTCTGTGCCTTTGAGACAAACGAACTCAAGGGGAGATCCAGTCTCCTTGCTGAGCAAAAAGCTAGATCCAGGAATTGCTGTGTCTCTGACTCATGCAATGGAGGTAAATCCTTCCTTCCAGGCCGCACAGACAGGAGAACATAAAAAGCCATGTGAATCAAAATAAACTGTTTAAAAAGGAACAGCATTATTGACAAAATGTTGTACAAGCAGTGGTAAACCTCAGTGGTCTGGGTTTCAGACTACAGAAAATCCCTTTGAGAAGTAGTAAACACACTAAAAATAGTACTTGGTTTATTTTAAATCTTCTTAAAATAATTCTCTTTGCTTTTTGTGTCCTGTTTTGCAGCTTCACATTAAGAATTTCCAGCAATCTTCTACCAATGATAAAAAGGCCATCGTATTATTTCACAGACTGCTGTAGTGCCTAAAGCCAATACAGAAGAACATATTAAGCGAGGAACACATATTCAGGACAAAATTTGATCTTGTAAAGAATGTATACTTCTCATAGTGAGATTTTGATGCACAAAATGCATCTGGTAATAGAATAATGCTAACCTTAGAGTCCTGAGCAATTAAAAGACAAGACAGAAAGGATATAATCTAACTGGACTGCAACTTTATTTAATTCATCTCAGAAATAATTCATCCAGAATAGTGTTGTGACCATATCCAGAATCATTTTAATCTGGATAAAGACTGTCATTCCACAGGAAACCCCTTCCCATCAGGACTCAGCTGTCACTGTGGAGCCACTGCCCTCTGCTAACAAGAAAGTGCATCTCTCTTTGCACCAGGTAGAAATGGGGCTGTCTTCATCTCCTTTACATGTTAGCTCAATATCTAGACTATTTTTGCAGTCAGTGGGGAGAAGCAAGTACTTTCAGAGAAAGATTTGTCTGACCTATGTCAGACTCATAAGGATTAATTAGGAAATCAATTTTTTCCTGTGCCAACAAATAGAGATGGGAGGAATTGCTGTTTTGTTTGACAAATTCTGTCCTAGGATGGCCAATTTTCTGCCTTGCTTCAGTAACTGACATCTTTTGCAAAATCACTGTAATATGAATTTATCGTGTGCCCAGAGCACCTAATACTACTTCCCTCTAGAAACAGTTGATCAAATGTTCACAATAGCCCTCAAATCTGACTTCTGGTCAGGTATAATAGAGAAGCTGGGTGGAAGGCACATAGTTCCTATATCTTCCCCCTGGTACCAGTGGCTTAAATGAATGTTACTTATGCAGTCTTTAAAACATTCCTTTCTCTGCATTCTGTTACCCCTGATTTCAATCCCCCATGGTGATACCTCAGAAGAATGAAAAGCCATATTTTTCCTGACCCAGCTGAGCAATCTGCAGCCATTTTTGAGGCTAGGAGAATTACAATCCAAGTACAGATTAATGTATACTTTCAAAAAATTATACAGCTTTGGAACATATATTAGTAAGTGCATTTAGTAAAACATCCCATGTGTTTCAAAGGTTCAGCACAGTTTTTCTCATTTTCCTCTCACTTTGAAGTTGCTGTTTTCTTGCTTTCTTCCCTCCTCTCCATTTATTTATTTACTTATTTAAAGTCTGTATTTTTGACAAGAGTTTCCTTTTCATTTTGTCTCAATAGGCATTCCAATCCCAGACAGGATTCTATGATCTTTTAATTTAGTAACTGTGTATCTGCGAAGTACACTTGTTTTTCATTGTTGTATCTCCAGCACAGCTACAGTTGTACTTAGCTATACTTAGGTAGTTCCAATGCTGCTGTCTTTCATGCCCTTTGGTTTTCAGTTCATTAAGGTTCTCTTTATCTTTTCTAGAAATGTTTCCACAGTCATAGAAGTAGTAGCTGGGGGACAAAAAAGCCTTTAAACATTTGGCACAATAGTTTGTTTTTTTAATATTATCCTTCTGGGAGGAAAGAAAAATACATTTATAGAAGCCTTCAACTCAGAAAGCAGACAAACGTCTGTTTAAATATAGCTCCTCAGTCAAATGTAATGCAGATTACAAAACAAGGATGGGATTACACTAGCATTTTACTTACTGTGCATTGTACAATTACACGTTTTGAATAAGCAGTAGAGTTACCATAAAAACCAAGATCAGGTGCCTTTATAGGATACCTGGTGATGTGGTCCGTCACTCAGACTTTCCCTGAATGATTAAAATGCTTTGTAAATAACACTGCACATGGTAACCATAAAATACAAAATGGCCATTTTTATATAAGTTCATCCCAAAACAGAAAGCCTAAAGAAATCTTATTAGAAAGAAACTGTTCCCCTTCTTAGCCAAGGCTGCTCAGTTCTAATGATATTCTTGCCCTGCCTAATCTTCACCGAATATTCATCTACACTTTACACACACATAAGCAAGCTTGTTTCCATGATACTAAACGTAGCACAGAAATATAAGAATTGAAAAGGAATACACCATGGAAACAATTACAATGGACTTGAGATTTCTGACAGAAAAATTTAGCATGAATACTAGATATGCTCTTTTGGAGGGTATCTAATATTTTACTAAATAGTACTTTATCTCATAATATATCTGCTAGAAATGTGCTTTTTAATGCATTTTTATTAGCACAGAAAGAAGAAATGATACGGAGAGCTGGCCTCTATCTCAGACCTAACTGCCACAACAAAACCAGAGTGTCAGTCCTGTCATCTTGCCTCTTTGTAGCCCACTGCTCCTGCATCCCTCCACACTGTCTCAGGTATTAGGATACCACACAGGTTCATGTTTTCTCTCCCTAGACCAGAATCTAGGAGTCTCCCACCTCCATGAGTACTCTGAGACTTGAAATTACCTGTAAAGGATCTGAGCTGCCCCCCTGACTTGAAAGAAAATGGCCCTGGCTGTTCTGTTTTCCATTTTACTTGGCATTGTTTCTGCATGAGAGATATCCTCCAAGGACCCCATTGGCATGCATCATGTGGGAGCTTGAGGGGTGGGCAACCAGAAAACATTTTAAGCAATGAAGTGATGCCTAGATGTTCATCTTGGCCAAGGCAGCGCTGCTGTCAACCATATGCACTAACGGAATTTAGAACATTTGAGTACATTTTCATTATCCAAGATAGGTATGCTTGACAATGAATTATTTTGTCTGCATTATTGGGCTACCTGCTTACTTCTGCAGAACTCATGGTCTATATGGACTGAATTCACTGTTAAGCCTAGGCCATTGTAATTTTTCAGATGAGAGTGTTGAATGAGTTGCCCACAGATGAGAAATGAGGAATAAAAGCAGTGGAGGGAATCACAATCTCCTGCTGCCAGCCTTTTGAATGACTAGTGGTGTGTCACTTTTGTCATGTAATCTCCTTTATAAGGAAATAAGGAAATAAGGAAGGTCCCATACTGAGACGTCTTAATGTGTATCTTTTGGTAGAGCAACATACTAGCCCTGAACTTATTTTAGCATTCTTATTTCAGCATTCCTCCTCAACTAGCAGTTACTAAAGCACAAACATGTACTCATGGGAAATGCTATAATTAATCATAAATCTCTGCTTCAAACTGAAAGGGCACTGAGACTATTTCTGTGTAACTGGAAGACTGGAACAGCTATTACAGAACTTACCTTTGAATCAGTTTCTCAGTGTGCTGTACTTGCTTTTTTTGGTCTAACCCACAAGTTTGTACCTATATGGTTTGTCCAAAAATGAATATTATTTACCAACATCAGCATTAAAACTCAAGGATCTGGCAATGTTCCATCTTGGAATTAAAGAGCAGATATTGTATGTTTCCTTTAAGAAACATGAAAACTATATCTGAAAATGCTGCCCCTTGCATAAGACCACATGGAGCAAACTGAGATCAAGAAGTTTCTTCAAGTTCTTTACCTTTATTCATGAAATTGTTTTGAATTCATAAGAAGTTAGAGTCCATGTTCTCTCAAACACAAGGACTGACTTTGCAAGGCATGTTGCACCTCTGTTCCAACTGAGGTATCTAGTGAAACTATTTTAAAGACCTCCTTCACCACAGTGTATAAACAATTCAATATTTTGAAGCAAAGCTAACAGTAACCTTTTTGCTTCATGTTTTAACACAGGCTGACTGCAGGAGAAATGCTGAGTGTAGCAGAGCTCAGGGTTTTCTATAATTAAAGCTAGAAAGTCCTGAAATTTGGGCTGAAATTGGACCAATTTTTAAGTCTTCAAAAAACCTCAAGATTTACTTAGCTTACATTGCAATTTGCTGGCATCATGGGCAAGGAATGCCCATATGTGAATGCTTACTGGAAGACTGCTGGGGTTGGGGAACTGAGGAGGGGCACAAAGGTGTATAAAATAAAGAGAGTGTAGCCATGGGGAGGGATTATCGAGAATGGGAAGCAGAAGTTCAAAAAACAGGGTAGGAGAAAAACTGAGGGAGAAGATGAAGCAGCTGGCAAAGTCAGCAAGTGCAAGGAGCCTGGAAGTAGTGTGTTCTTCTCTTTAAAGAACACTGAGGTCTAGGAGAGAAAACAGAAAATAGGGGGACTGTCTGCATGAACCCCCAGGGATGCCAAGAAAAGTCTCACATTGTGTGTGCATCAGGCAAGAATGCTGATGGCAAGAAAAGTGCAAGTCTGGCTAAAACATCTTTTTCTAAATTGTATCAAAATACTCCTCTGACCCTGTTTAAAATACAGGAATTTTACTGATAAAAAACCAAATCAAAACAAAAAAGAAAACAGATTCAAGCTTGCCTGCTGACAGCCCATGCAGTTCTGGAGCACCAGGTTCATGTCAACGAGTCAATAACTCCCAGGGACTGTGATAACCTCAACTGACATATGCCAGGGCTCCTCATTTTCTGTTTTTATTATTATTATTATTATTATTTATTTATTATTTTTTTAATTATTTTTTTTCTCCATTTCTGTTTTGAATTCTGCTGATAAAGACATTTTAGAAACTCATGAAAAACCACTGTGCAATTTTAACTCTGTTAAAAAGCATATATAAATATTTTGTCATTTAATTAGCGTAAAGAGAATTTGCTTTAGCTTTGTCAGAGTGTGCTAGAGAGGAGTTGCAGAGGGGGAAACTGTGCATTTCTACGATCAGAGCACTGTAGAATATGAGGGTTTGGACAGTGTGAAAAAAACCTAAATCCAGAAGAGTTTGAGGTGTGCAAGCATAGTTACAGTTACAGTGCTTATCTGTCCATCTTGAGGAGGAAAAATCATGGGTAGAGATGAACTGAGCACTGTCTGGATCTATTTTATATATAGAGACCTTCAGTATTCACCATGAACTCAGGACAGCTGTGCATTTTCTGAGCAGTATATTTATTTTATATTACGGTACATTGTGTTTTCTATTTCCCCGTAAGTTGCACGTGATTAAGGAATCTCATTCTTTAGAGAAGCATGAAGAATCAGTGGTTAAACATGTACTGCAACCTGGTAAATGATTTTATTAAAATGACTTAAAGTGAGTTATCTTTTCGATTGAGGATTGCCATCTCAAACAAGAAGACAAAGCCAGTAACAGCTTTTTAAACAGAATCTCTTTTTTCTTATTATTATTTTAGACAGTCTTCTGAATTACAAAAAACACAAAGGGCTGTTCTGATTATGCTGGTCTGGTTTTACTTTTCAGTGTTCTTCTAGCTGCTGGGTTACATACGAACTTGACCAGAGTTCCCTCACATTTCACCACATTTTATGTTCATTGTTGTGTTTTTCAGGGATGCTTACAGTTACAGTCATTGAAGTTTGGATACTTTGCCTTTGACAAGCTTATCCTGAACTTTAGAGAGCTTTTAGTCACAATGCTTAAAGGGTCCTTGTCTCGTGGGGTAGTTTTTTCAAAGGAAAACAGGGTGTAGCATCTGGGTCCGATAAACAGAAGATGTCTCACAGAGCGGTGACTGCATTGTTAGCTGATTGCTGTAGGGAATTTTTCTAAATCAATCATGCAGGGGTTAGGCTGATGCTCTGAAGCATGAAGAGGCATGAAGTATCTGTCTCATTGAGAAAATGCTAAATAATGTGCATTCACTACCCATAAAGTATAAAATCCTGCAAAACTCTCACATTTGACAATCTGTTTGGCACTGACTTCCACAGATATGAATATGCTTATCTGGGGAAAATAATGAATATCCCTAGCCTGCCTTTAACTTTATTTCTTATTTCATCGCATTGCATGGTTCCTTAGATCTAGTATACAATTAATTACCTAAATGGTATAATATTTGTTTTGTCTATTTTACAGATTATTTAATTATGGAATATTATTTATTACAAAAAAATATATAATTTATGTCTGAATGTATTTGTATCTACATACATAAAATATGCATTTAGCAAACTTGTGTCTTACCAGAAGACACTGCTAACAGTTATCTCAACATGAGATGAGGATTAAAAACTCAGAGAGATAAAAAAGAAAACACAATTCTGATGTAGTACTGAACAGAACATTTCTAAACTACATTTGCCATGCTGTCCTTGGGGTTAGATCTTGGGATAATAAATATTTATAGGGTGTTGGTTTACTATCATGTAAAATGCTACATTTCTCTGGGTGAATCAGGGCATTTTTCACTTCCGTTAGCAACATGTATTGACAAATAGAAAGAGAAGGGCAGAGCAGGACAAGGCAGGGAGGGCAGGAAAAGGCAGGGAGGGCAGGGAGAGCTGGGAAGGGCAGAGAAGGACAGGGAGGGAACGAAAAGGAAGGAAAGGGAAGGACAAAGGGGATTTGGGATTGAAATTAGAATCTCACAAAACATGCCTTTATGCTGCCTATAAATGAAAGAGGCAAAACTAAAATACTCCATATATATTAAGCACATATAGAGTTTTATTTTCCCTCCTGCATGCCTAGAAGATAGAAATCAACAGCCAGAAGGCATGCTTCCCTCCCACAAGGCTCTCCATCCTATGGAAGCACAGTCAGGTAAGGGACTAAAATAGTGGTGTGGTAAAGCTTTGTAAGATGTTGTTGGGAAGTATTTCTGTTGTTTATGGTCCCTGTCTCCTCCATCCTTGGCGAGTAAGGAGTATAAGTTCAGCAGAAGTGTTAGATGAGCTGTGACACCTGAAGAAGTGTGATCATTTAAGAATAAGGAAGGAAGATTTAAAAGTTCAGAATACAACACTAGTGCAGTGACCAGGGATCACCAGCAGGGAGGCTTCTCAGGTTGAACATGGTTACCATAAGATCTCTTTTTAGAGCGAAGGGATGCAGATAGACCACATTACACAGCAAAACCATTCTAAAACTTCGTCATTTAAGCTATGTAAATGTTTCTACTTTGGAGACATTTCCCTATCCTGTACACTTTTCCAGAGGTGGAAGATCAAAAAGTATAGTCCTCTATCTAGTAAATAAGTAGAAGTAAGTAGTGTTAGTAGAAGTCTTCCCAGTGTGTGTTACTTCAGACATTATATTGTTACAGCCTTCCTGACACTACTGGACCCAAAGACTGTATTTTCCTCTGTCATCTGTACGTACTCAGTTAAAAATGAACTTAGTTTCCTCCTTTTATTGTCTTTTAAATCATACACTTACTTTGACTGACCAGTGAAACTTCCTCTTTTGCCTTTCAATGTCATCCTCATTGCACACTGGGGATCAAGTCTAATGTTCTAGGTCTGTCTGTGTGTAGACACCATAGCCTAAACCAATCAGGAACCTCAGGACAAATGGCTCTGGGAAGGAAATTAATAAAACCATCACTCAAAGGATCAACTAATGTTTTCCAGGAGACAAAAAAAAATAATAAAAAAAAAACTCATGCTATTCTAAAGTAAAAACTGAATGGATGGGAAGTCCATCTACTACCATAAACACCATGACCGAGAAATCCAAGTCAGATGAGATATCCACTTCTCCCGATCTCTTTAAATGACAAAATCATGTGCAAGTCAAATTCTGCAGGAGAGTACATCTGTGTAGTCATAAAATTTTCAGTAAGTGGAGAGAATTTCCTGCTTTGCTCATACAAATCCTGCCATTTGTCATCTAAAGAGAACATGGGAGGGCTGTTTTCCTTCCCTCTATTCTTATGTAGGATTTGGTTGAGGCATGGACAAAATTTTCCAGGCTCACTACAACAGAAGTCTTCGACCAACCTCCAGCTGCCTCCCTTCCTTTAAAATGCTTCCACTCCTGTATCTGTTTGTGGTTTGTTGACTTTTTTTTCTCTACCTTTTCCAAGAGTACCTGAGAGAGCCTGGTCATGGCTTGTCATCTGGCAGAGACTGGTATAGGGTTCTTTTCAGGTAAAGAGGTATCAGTCATCTTTAAAGTTCCTGGACCTGTCATTTTTAAACAGGATTGTTTTCCAAAATCACTGAAAATTTTGACTGGACCTCTTTTTTTCTTTCTTTTTTTCCCTTTTCTTTTTTTTTTTTTTCTAACTGGATTATTGCAATAGATATAGTACCTTCCCACGCATGCTCAAATGAAATCATTTGCAACCTTATTCCTCCTGAGTCTTTACAAAATGAAGTATCTTACGCAAGCCTATGAAAGAATATTGTGGCATTAACAACTGAATTAGCACTTTTGCTGAGCTGTCAAACAAACACAAACACAAACAACCAAACCAAACAACAGCAACAAATCAAACAACCAAGAAACGATTGTTTATTGTCCCAAATGCAGTTCTGGCAAACACTTGTCCATTGTATTCATTATTCATGAGCTGCATTTTTTCAAAAAAATATGTACAGTCTCCAGCATTTGCCACAAATATTTAATACAATTAAAGGGATGCTAGAAAATCCTTTATCCATTCTCTATCTCCATATCAACTATTGAAAATCCAATCAAATCTCAACATTTTTAAGCAGGCAGTGAGAAAAATAATAATGATAAGTCTAAAAAAACACGAATATGTATATAAAAATGAAGAAATGAAGTAACACTATCACAGCCAAAAGATATCAGTTACTACTGAAACTAGAGACAACCTGCTCAAACGCTGTTTCAGCTATATGCAGCTATAAAAGAAAAAAAAAAGAGGAGAAGCGGGAGTAATATGCTAAATGTGATGTTAAATAAAACACATGAAGCAAACACTGTAACCAGCTTCACACAGAGAAGTGCATGCTGGCAAGAGGACCCATTTAAGAAAGAAAATGTAAAAAAAAAAAATCAAAAGATGTTACATGTTTTTTCCAGTTTATTTTTCCCTTTTTACCTTGCTGCACTAACAGCATATTATTTAAGAGGCCAAAGATATTCAAAATGAAATGTCACCATTCTTACAAGCTTAAATAAATTCTATGTTAAAGTTAGACTAAGTACTCAGGAGAAATTTATTAACTTTGGCAATGTTATTTATAAACGATAAAGAAACATTATAACGTTGTACTAGTAGCATTGCACTTTACCTGTGAGGTGTTCTTCCAACCACTAAGTGCACTTAGAGGGGGGAAATTTTTCTGTGTGTGGCCAGATAAAGTCCACAGGCAACACTTAGAAGATGAAAAGGCCCTAAGCAAAATCTTTTGTTTGACACTGCCAACAAATAAATCTAAATGCAATAAATAAGCAAATCATTCAGCTCACAAAAATGCAGCTTTTTATGGTCCCTATCAATTTCTGCTGCTTGTAGATGAGAGGTCTAAATACATACGGAATGGCTGAAGCAGGCAGTGGAGTAACTCAGCCACACGACCATGAGGGCTGTAGGACAAGAAGCTTCAGAACGGGTTCCTATTGAATGTGGAGGCACATGTGCTTTGCATTTCTTTTTTTTTGTCCAGCATACCATGGCAGTAATGACAACAGAAAACCAGCAATTAGGCATTCCATACACAACTGCTGTTTTAAGAGCAGAAAATTTCATTAATGTTTTGGGAGGGTGAGAATGAAGAGAGCTCAGAAATAAAAAACATGTGCAAATGTAAAATTAGAATTATTCAAATGCTAATAAATACTACACTCGAATACCTCTCCTGAATAATGTAGAAGTCAAAATCTATTTTGCTGTAAACTATTAATCTGTTTTATAAGATGGCCCATGTTGGTTATGTGATGTTTGTCCTCCACCATAGGACAGTTAAAAGCTTAGTAAAAAGAAGAGACCAAAAAATTTGATTTACTCTAAAACTGGACACCACTTTCTCTGGTCCTGATGGCAGTTTTGATCATGGGGATAAAAAAAGAAATAGGTTGAAAGAGAAAACTGTGACACAAACACAAATATCTTCTTTGGATTTAAGCACAGAAATGGTCATTTATAAGATCTAGAGGTGTCATGTAGAACACATATTCCATACACCATCTCACAGAAACTACAGACACAAGTTCACTCAGTTAATGCTTGAGTCGATATATGTATAAATCGTTAGTTCACTTCCTACACTGTTCTATTCTGCATTACACTATCATCCTACAAAATCTGCATTACTCGGTAAAACTGCTGTTTCATAGAGCTAGCTTAGCAATTATGGTGAATTTTTCTGCATTCCTCCTCTGTTTTCACAGTAGGTGTGTCATGCACTAATGCTGTTCAGGTTGAGATTTTCAGTTTTTAGATCAGTAGCAACTTTTAAGATACTTTCAATGAAATTATACTCAGAATTATGAGAGAAAGACAGGTGAATGAGAAAACAAAAGAAAACAATTTGAATAGCATCTGAATGAAGTATAAAAGCCAGTTTTGTTATATGTCCTTAATAACATATACCTAAAAGATTGTATTTAATGAAAATTGGATGAGAAAGTATCTATAAAATGGACTCATTTCTATTCTTTCTGTGTTGCATCATGCTTTCTTTAGTCCTTCTATTTTGCTTTATCATGTTTGATAATAGTGCAAAGGCATAAAGATGGACTTGAAACATCACATTTTTAAGTTTCCATTAAGCTTCATTTTTGACCTGGATATTACTGACCCTTAGTTATTACTGCATAAAATTTTAAAATAAAAAAAAAAGAAATCTCTGCTGAGATGTGGTTATGAGCAGGTCTCAACAATGTTCAAATCATGGGGTGTGTTGTGATTTTCATCTCGACAAGTACATCAAGCCTTGGCTCCTCAAAGGAGTGGCTCTGGGTGTGAACCTCTACAGACTTGGCCCAAGTTTCCTGTTTATAGCAGAATAAGGTGTCTTTCACCTCACTTGCAAAACAAGCACAGAACTACTCAGTGTTGAGCTTTAATGTGTTATTCTCAGTCCTGCATCTCACATGGCACAGCTATTTGCACTGCTGCATTTATGTCTCAGCCCCATGTCAGTGTAGCAATGTCTGTATAGAAAAATTCATTTTTTTTTCCTCACCAGAAATAATGGCCAGTGAATATGCATTAATTCAATATTTTTAGAGCATAAGACCACAATGGCAAGGGCAGCAAAACAGACATTCAGAATCATGGGATTAACTAAATATTGTCATTGGAATTCTTTTCACTTAACTTTGTAAGCCCTTGTGTCAAACCCTTGTGAGCATGTGGTATTTTCTCTGTGTAAGGTCAAGATACTGTCACACAACCACAAATCAACCTATCAGAGAATCCTCCAAGTTGGATTTGAAGGAAAGTCACAGGTTAGGAAGAGATGTGGAATGAACCAGTAAACTGTTATGCAGCATGTGTCTAAAGCTTCAGGGTGGAAGGCTCTGCATCGAAGTTACCATCTGAGGCAGGGAGAATGTGCTGCCTGACAGGGCCTCACTCAGCAGCACACCCACAGCTGCATTGCTGGACTGTGGCCTTTCTGCTGCTGCTTGATATAAGTGATCAATAACTTGGAAATCAGACCAACAGCTAAAGCCAACACTGATAGTTTTGTGGGAGCTTCAGCCCAGTCCCATAAATGAAAAATGTTCAGTCCAGGCTAGATGGAAATGTGAGGCCAGTTTTGAAGAGTCCAGCTCTGCTAGATTGAGAGAGACATCTCTCCCCATGCACAGATGAAAGGGATGACCATCAGAGGAGCAAGTTTTCCTATTTCTTCCTATTTCAGGCTTTTGCCTGTGTATATTTCAATAGATCAATAGTAATCCTCTCTCAACTTTATCTTCAAGAGAGAAAATTTTATTCCTCAGATTACTTTTTTTTCTTTTTCTATATCCCTCCTCCCCTTGTTAATCTTAGCTTGCTGCCAAACATCTTTCTTCAAGTCTTTATGTGCAGATGGGAGGTGCCTGTATGTATGCCTATGAAGAAATGAAAAAGATTCGTAAGTGTACACTGATACATTAAAATGTGAAATACAAGATATATTTTGATCATAGTTTAATCCACCTTGGTCAATTTTGCCTGCTTATTCTAGTAAAATGCACATGTCAACATATAAAAAGTTATTTCAGACTGCAGCATTTCTTTACCCAAGCCAAGCCAAATGAACACAGGAATAGCAGAAGTACACATGCCAAGGAAAATGAGCTTTTTTTCCTCCTACTGTGACAGTTTTGGAGGCAGCCAATTATGCATTAAAAAAAATCATGAATGAGCAGTGTAATTTTGGAACTATAACTTAAAGTGAAGCATTCCTCTAAATGTGAAATTATTATAATCATGACATTTTAACTATTTTTCATGGTTCTGCATTCTTCTAAAAGGACTCATTCTAAGTAAACCTATATACTATATAAAAAGACCACAATAATCTTTTCCCACTAGTAAAATCGTTACTCTTATGAGTGTTACATATATAGGAGTTTTTACATACAAAAACAGAATGTGGTCATTTGTGGGATCTATAGGTTACATTGGGGGCATATTAAGGGAGTGATGCATGTGCCAAATCTGTTAGCATATTTTACAGTGTCTAGATTTCTCTATCCTGTGCTATTTTGCACATTTTCTGCTCTGACCTAAATGACCTCATTAAAAAGAAATTCTAATAAGTATACATATTTTTTTCAGTGTTTCAAAATAGGAACATTTCTGGCTACAGCTTAGTTCTGTTTTGTGACCTCCATCTGTCCGTGTTGCCTTGAAAGAGAAGGAAAGAGGAGAAAAAAATAAATAAAATAAAACAAAATTCTGCTCACACGAGGGAGTTAGTTCTCTGCTGAATGACATAACCATTACTACAGTCAATCGCAGCTATGATCAACCTGCCCAAACATTCAGCAAAACTAAGTAAATGAAGGAAAGGATATTCTGAGAACTGAAAATTACCTTTCCAATTCAAGGAAATTATTTTTGCTTTCCAAGCCAGTGGAGGAAATCACTCAGCATCATATGGAGTACTCTCTTCCCTACATATTAAGGTTGTGTTAGTTTTGTAGCAGTTGCTGTCACCGTTCAATATCTTACACCACAAGCAAGAATGTTTTTACCACAGGAGTGAAAGTCTATTTTTGCAATCACAACTTGGGATTTTGGGGATCTAGCCCATTGCAGTGATCCTTACAGTGATAGTTACTCTGTCGCTGGGGCTGTCTATCAAAAGCTCCAGTCAGAAATAATAATACTCAGTATTCATAGAGCTCTGAAAACACTTTATATACTCTAAAAAACAGAGGTTAAAAGGCATAATACGTAGAAGACATCCAGAAAAAAACATGTAGATGCAAAAATGCAAAAGATAAACCAAAACTGTACTACTGCACACCCACTTTACACACAGTGACCACACACACAAAAAATGGGTTGAATAAGGCAGTCATGCAAGGCTACAGGACCAGGCTTAAATTAAATATGGTCTGAAGCCTAATTTGGAAGTCAGGCTATGAAATTTTTTGAGAAAATCTCACTTGCAATTTCTACATTCAGCAAGAGTCCATATTTCACCTCCATCCTCCTCCTCAGTGCTCTTGTGCAGATCTCATCTTTCAGCCTTCCCCCACACCACACACATGATGTTGCCACAGGGCAGTTGCCCACTGTACTGATTCAATGATGAGAGTGAATGGGCAGGTCAGACCTAAGGGAGACCCAGAACTGCATTTCCTCAGGACACTAGTATGGTATTGACTATCAATATACAGATTTCTGCAGACAGGTATCCCATTTCTAAGGTAATAAAAAATTATGGTGAGCATACTCTTTGGATATAGACTTTCTGCCCTTCAAAACTGCTTTCTAAGTGACTTGCACAGATTATTTTCAGATGTATATTGATGCTGACAATAGATATTGGCATGCATCAGTTTCACCAAGAACTATCATTCTCCTTCAGATTTTACAGGTTTTTGAAAATGAGACTCAGTTCATGGAGACAACAGCTATTTCTTCTGTTTGATTACAAACACTGAGGAAAACTGAGCACTGCACAGAGATATTAATGTTCTTTGAGCGAGCATCACTTAGTCTTGCTATAGATTATTAATTGAGTCCTTCACAGGTTACTAGTTTATCCACTGGCAAGCAAGATGACTTGCTGATTGCAGCTTTAGAATCAATCTGGGTACATATGGTGACAGGTTCCAGAGAGCATGTAAAGGCTGCAGCCACTGAGGACCTCAAACATCAATAACAAAACAAACATTAATAGACAGTGCATGGGAAAGCAGAGTAGGAAATTCACAGATTGAAGCATTTTGAGTTTCTAAGAGAGAACACAGTCTTCTGCTGCCTCCTAGGGTATGTCTTTATGGCAGTGCCTGCTTCCTGGGATGTTTCTGAACCCACACTAAACTTCATAACTGCAAAGAAGCTGTTAGTGCACTTACAGTTGTGAAAAGGCCAGAATGCTTTAACTTTGAGCATTTACTGGGCCCTTTAGATGACTGTTCTGCATCCCCTGGGCAGTCTGCAGTAATATTTATCAGTGTCTCATAACTGTCTTTAAAACCTGACATTTTAAATAAACACTATATATTTGATATTTGTCCTATTGCTCTTGGATTTTTGAAACTGCAGGTTTCCTGCTTTTCGTATGTATCTACACAGTGAAAAACAGCAATTTTAAGAGCATGCATGTAATTACGTGTCTCCAGATACCAGCTTTAAGAAACTCACAGAGCAGGAGGAGACTTGAGATACCACCAAAGAGCTGGTAGTCTACACTTTCCAACCCTGAGAAGACAGGGAAGCTGTACAAGCCAGATCTTAAATCCAGATGGAAACCTAAGCAGACATCTAACCTGACATGGCAGGTGAAAGCAGGCCCTGTATTGGCCTACAATTTGAATGACTGTTTTGGCCAATTTCTGTACCTGTTGAAATTGTTTTATATGTCATTGCTATAGCCTTCACCTCTTGCAAATCGAAAAAGGAATGATCCATATTGTGTCAGTTGTAGCCTCCTGTTTTTGTTAGCATTTTTCATAAGAGAAAATAACACAGAATTTTTGGTACTTGTAGTCATCAAATTTTGAAAACACTGAGTCCCAAAGGACAGTCATGTTGTATGCAAACTTCAGCCATGGGCTGTAGGTCTCTAATACAAGCACAGTCCTGCCACTTCAGAGCTTCACAATGTCCCTTCAATAACCTGGCACATTTTGAGTGATCACTTCTTCATCTATGTGCTACATTTTACTACCAGTGAAGTGTACTATATACACAGTAGAAGCAATGAGGTGCTGCAGTGACTAAGCCATCTTCTTAGAGTTCCCTACAACTGAATTATCCTGTTATCCTGAAGTATTTTATTGCACAACAGTGTTTCAGAATTTCTAACACTAGATACTGTAGATATGTTGGTGGGAAGGTTACCTCACAGGTAAAGAGAGTCATTTTACATTCAAATAGAGACTGAAGGAGATGTGTTCGGGAATACTCAGCCCACAGAAAGGGATAGGATTCTGAGGAAAGCAAAATTTGAGGCTGAGGAAGACCTCTAGATGCTGTGTGATATGAATCTGGATAGCGCATTTCAGTAACCCCTATACCACAGTATCTGGGTACCTTATAACAACTGAAGTAGCAAAGTATTGGCTTATAGAGGGGAATGCTATGCCTTGTTTGCATTTGAACTGAGATTCTCTGGTAGAAGACCCTGTGTTTCTGAAACTGGAGCTGCTAGACCTTGCTTCCTTCCTTTTGGTCTATTCACAAGCACATTTGTTCCACAGAAAGACATCTTAAAGTACAGAAAAAACACTTGTTGATAATTAAAAAACCAACAAGACAGGCTTTCAGTTACAAGACCATAGATAAATCACTGGAGAAGCCACCTAGAGGTTTAGAAGTGTTTGATTTTATTCTGACAATGCACAAAAATGCGTGCAAGGATCAAGCTTGTGACAAACTAAGCACTGTGCCTGTGTGATCAGAAGAGATCTGAGGTACCCCACACCACACCTCCCCAGGCTTGAAACCCAGCACCCTTCTTCTGGTCTTGAAGGGCTGCAGCATGTACCAGACACACTGACTATCACATTCTTTACTAAAGTGTCCCTGAACGCAGTTCTGAAACCAAAACCAAACTTCTAAACAGGAAAAATATGAATGCCATTTATCAACATTGTTTACTAGTAGGAAAATAGATTATGTTACAGAAGTGAGTATCAATCACTGATTTACTCATTATTTTGCTGCTATATAAAATTTAAAGCTATCTGTTACAAATACAGTTTACTGTTAAGAAGGGTGAAGATTTTCATCTCTAAATGTAGCCAACTTACCAAGGCAGGTTTCCACAGTACTCCACTGTATCTTGATATGTGTGCATGAATTGCTGTTTTCTGTTCTGTTTTCCTTTTACAAAGCTGTGTTATCCTGTAAAATGACTTGTGCAGCAGTATTGTTTGTACCATACGTTAGACAAAACCCATTGCAAACATCCAAAGATTAGTTGTAGCAATCTGAACTCCATCTATTCTAATCTTCCAGTTCACCTTTTAGCACCTGTTTTCGGTCATCAAAAGTGAGAGAATAACTCCAGGGATAACCAGATACTTGTTCTAGCTCAGCATCACAGTTCCTGCAAGAAACATAAATCTCACTGCTAGTCTGGCAACCCCTTGACTCATATAAATCTGCATTTCCTATTTTCCTTAATCAAGAGGAAATATAGGTCAATATTCTACATTACATTCAAATAATATTAAAAATTTCCTTACTAATCTGAAAACGGTGGTAGGTGAAATAGCTGTAGTAATTCTGAAGTAAGCAGCACTAGAAGAAAATTACAATTTTTCCTATTGCAATATTACTTCACATTCTCTGTGATTCTTCATATTGCTGGAATGTTTTTCATCCTGAAAGAGAATGAAGTAACAACAATTTAAAATAAATGACTTGGAAAAAAAATCAATTCAATTGCAATGATCCCATGGGAAACATTAGGCTATTTTGCCCCAATTTTGATTTTCAAAAAACTACTTCGAAATGGAAAATTGGAAATCCTTGCTTTCAATATACGATTTAAAATACAGTTCAATAGAATGTGACACCTTTTTAAACAACATTCCATTGGAAACGAATTGTCATTTTCAGTTGGAGGGACATTCCAGTGTAAAACTCTCAACTTGTCTGTGCAACATAAGCAACTGAGAAGAGCTGCAAAATCTATGTTTGAAAATAGCTTTCAAAATTAAATTGTTTATTATTTGCATCAATTGGTGTTCATCAAAATTGTTTGAATTAAATTGATTTTCATCAGAAAATAACAATTTTTTTAGAAGTTGTTTGTAGGAAGAGACTGGTTTAATGAAGTTATTTATTTTTATTATTTAAGTAGTCAAGAATTATCCCTTGCTCAATTTTGGTTCAAACCAATTGTGATACAGCAATGAAGTGAGACATCATTTCACATTGGTCCCTAATCAGATTGAAGGGAATCATAAAATCATAGAAGGGTTGGAAAGTACCTTTATGATCACCTAGTTCCAACCCCCCGCTATAGGCAGAGACATCTCCCACTAGACCAGGTTGCTCGAAGCCCCATCCAGCCTGGCCTTGAATGCCTCCAGGCAGGAGGCATCCACAGCCTCACTGGGCAACTTGTTCCAGTGTCTCTCCATCCCCACAGTAAAGGATATCTTCCTAATATCTAGTCTAAATCCACCCTCTTCCAGTTTAAAGCCATTTCCCCTTGTCGTCTCGCTACATGTCCTTAAAAAAATTCCCTCCTCAGCTTTCCTGTAGGCCCCCTTCAGTTACTGGAAGGTTGCTATAAGGTTTCCCTGGAGCCTTCTCTTCTCTAGGCTGAAGAGCACAAGCTCTCTCAGCCTGACCTCATAGGGGAGGTGCTCCAGCCCCCTGATCATCTTCATGCCCTCCTCTGGACCCACTCCAACAACTTGATGTCCTTCTTGTGTTAGAAGCCCCAAAACTGGATGCAGTACTCCATGTGAGTTCTCATGTAGCAGGGTAGAGGGGCAGAATCATCTCCCTTGACCTGCTGGTCACGCTTCTCTTGATGCAACCCAGAATAATTGATTGCTCCAATTTCAGCAGTGCACTCTCTTTGAGGTACAAGTTTGTACAGGGTTATGAATCAGGCTGTTCAGTTTGAACACAGTCTTGAAAATCTTTGCTCCCCTTTGCTATCCACAAAATGCCAGAGCTACCTACAGCCCACTTTTAATAATTGGTGGTCCCATTATCTGCTATTAATTCCTGCAGCTCATTATCATGCAATCATTTTTGTTCTAGACAATCAGTTCAGTTTGAATTAATAACTGCAGGTCAACAGCAGAAAGGATGGTCTGCACCTGGATGAACTACTGAACCTTGGCTGCACAGTTCACAGCTCCTGCTGTAGGCAGCCTGGACTGGATGAGCAGGTGTGGATGTCAGCTCCAAGCAAGTGGAAGAAAAGATTAGCAGGAGTAATCAATAAGGGTTCACCAAGGGGAAATCACACTTGACCAATCTGGTAGCCTTCTATCATGTCATGACTGGCTGGGTAGATGAGGGGAGAGCAATGGATGTTGTCTACCTTGACTTCAGCAAGACTTTTGTCACTGTCTCCCATAACATCCTTGTAGGTAAGCTTAGGAAGTTAGGAAGTGTGAGATAGATGAGTGGACAGTGAAATGGAATTAGAACTGGCTGATTGGCAGAGCTCAGGGAGTTGTGATCAGCAGTACAGAGTCTAGATGAAGGCCTGTAGGTAGTGGTGTTACCCAGGGGTCAGTATGGGGTCTGGTGTTATTCAACTCTTCATCAGTGACCTGGATGAAGGAATACAGTGCACCCTCAGCAAGTGTGCTGATGATACAAAGCTGAGAGAGGTGGCTGACATGCCAGAAGGCTGTGCTACCATTCAGCAAGACCTGGACAGGCTGAAGGGTCAGGCAGAGAGGAACCTGATGAGGTTCCACAAGGGCAAATGTAGAGTTCTACACCTCGTGAGGTACAACTGTATGCATCGATACAGGTTAGGGGATGACCTGCTGGAAAGGAGCTGTGCAGAGAAGGACTTAAATGTTCTGCTGGACAACAGGTTGACCATGAGCCAGCAACATGCCTTTGTGATCAAGGTCAATGGTATCCTGGGGTGCAATAAAAAGAGCATGGCGAGCAGGTTGAGGGAGGTGATCTTCCCCCTCTATTCTGATGTGGTGAGGCCACATCTGGAGCATTGTGACTAATTTTGGGCTCTCCAGTTCAAGAGAAGTGACTACTGGAAAGATTCCAGTGGAGGGTCACAAAGATGATTAAGGACCTGGAGCAACTGCCTGATGAGGAAAGGTTGAGAGACCTGGGAATGTTCAGCCTGGAGAGGACTGAGAGGGGATTGTATCAACAGGTATAAATATCAAAAAGATAGATGTCAAGTGGATGGGGCCAGGCTCCTTTCAGTGGTGCCCAGTGATGAAAAAAAAGGGACAATGGGTGAAAAATAGAACACAGGAAGTTCCATCTGAACTTGAGAAAAAAAATCTTTGAGGGACTCAGAGCAGTGGAACATGCTGCCCGGAGCAGTTGTGGAGTCTCCTTCTCTAGATATATTCAAGAACCACATGTACACTTTCCTGTGCAACCTACTGTAGAGAACCTGCTTTAGCATGAGGTCATCTCCACAGGTTTCTTCCATCCCCTATGATTCTGTGATTCTGTGAAGTGGCTATAAGCAATACAGGCAGTTAGGTTTCCTGCAGGTTACACAGCCCAGGCACATCAACACAGATTAGATTTCCAGTGTCATAATAGCCCTTGAAAGACTCTATTCCCCAAAGGCTTCATTATGTTCCAATAGCCCTAAATCACTTCTCTGTTTCTATCTTCCTTGGTTATTCACAGCTAGTCTGCATACTCTCTTTGTATAGGGTACATCTTATGTGAGAAACTCTCCTTGTTTCTTTTTAAATGTAAGGTAGCTGCAAACTGACTTTGAGCTTCTATGCAGCATATGGTCAAAAGCCCCTTCCTCCCCTCACCCCAGTATATGTCAAGGTGTCCTGGGCAAAGTATGCAATTTTGGTTCCATCAAAGCAATTCTAGCCAAGAGAGCAGAAAAGCAACAAGACTGTACCAATTGCCTAATCACAGCAATCCTTGAGACTGCTGTAAATGAGATCAAACTATTCAAGCTGGATCCTAATCAACAGTCAGTGCAATCACTGGGGAACAGACACTGCCATCTGCACACTCGTTTATTGGGCTTTGGAATATTTAACGTTTGATTTATGGTGGTGAATTGTGTCCTGGCAAACGCTCACTATGTGAAACTCTTTGCTCCGTCACCCGTTAAAAATCAGGACCTGATCCATGTGAAAGCCTCCTGCTGAGTTCACTATGTTTTGGATCAGGCCTCTGGGTCTCAAGACTGGCAGATAATATTCCATTTCTGTCCAATTTTCTTGCTCAAATTTAGAAGAAGCTCAAGTGTTTCCCATCAACATTTTTATGTTTACTTTTGGGAGAATCTTCACAGTGCGTCAGGTTACTGTGATATAGAAAGGATGACCCACACTCACGTATAAATTTTCCAAAAAATCTCAGGCTGAGGCAGACCTCTGACTCAGAAAATTTCACCCAGATGGCTAAAGTTTGGCTAAGATATGAACAACTAGAAGAGTTTTACAAAGGAAAGTGTGTATGACTTCAATAATAGGAGAGTGCTACCATGTACCATGTATGATAAGGTTTCATAACACAAACCATAAGGGGAGAATTCAGGCAGGATTCATTCAGCTATGCTTTGAAATATATGATCTATCTCTGTTCTTTTCTTTTGTTCAAAAGGTGTTTTGGTGTTAGGTCTTAATTTTTCATGATTCTTCAGACATTGCCATTACAACCAGGCAGCTCAAAACTGACCTTTCTCTCTCCTACTTTATTAAATGAAGGTTATCTCAGAAGTGTAAAACCATGCAAAATGGTTAAAAGAAGCCCAGACAGCCATAGTTACTGTCATTAAGGAGCCATCTAGTGAAGCAGAAAAGCTGTGCAGCTAAGATCTAAGCTGTTCAATAAGCATTGCTTCGTTTTCAAACTAAAAGCCTGCCTTGAGGTGTCAGTACAAGAACACATGCATAACTTCTGGTCTATGGTTCCTTAAATCCCCAGAATGTCACAAAGACCCTCTTAGGCATAACAAATGAAAAATATGATTTAACTCAGATTAATTCTAAATTTTTGAGTCACATTTCTGCTTTCACCTCATCTCTGTTGATTCACTCCTGCTGAGCAGGATGTGAGGACATGAGCTGGAATTTTGTTTAAGGCCATGTAAGAAATTTGCTGTAATTTACACCTGTGCAAATCTCAAGTACCTCCATTAGCATAAATGAAAACATAATTTGGCTTGAAACATCAGCTGCAACAAGATTACAGGTTTTTTTAATTTTTATTTATTTATTTATTTTTTATAATTAAGTGGTAGTTTCAAAATAAAAATCCAGTGACTTCATGGGCAGAGTGCAGAACTGATGGATTTGTGCTAGTCTGCTATGGAATAAATGAGATTGTGCTTTGATTGCGTTCGCTGGAATCCCATCCCAAATACATATTCACAACATCTCTCATTCTGAACTTCCCATTCTCCTTGAACAGAACATGTGCCAAGAATAAGCACAATACTCATTCACAAGAGATCTACAAGTAACTGCAAATCATATTAGCTTTGATAAGTTTTGACCCACCCACGTTTGTGCTGAGATGTGCTACACAAATCAGCACTACTCAGGCATATTAACAAATAATAAAGAATCAGGATGAAACATGTTTCCTATTTACAAGGAGTAGCACTGCCTCTCAGGGAGTTACTGTTAAGAACTATCACCCTGCTTTAGTATTCAAAAAAACCCACAAAATTCCCACTTGCAAAAAGCCTTCTGAAAAGTATTATATTACAGAATGACTCAATCTTTAAGTAACTTAGGGCAAATAACCCACAAACACCTCGGTTCCAAAGTATGTTTTTGTTAGCGAATGCATTTGTTAGGTTTATATCAGACATATTCTTGAAACCTCAACAATGTAGCAAGCTCATTTTGTGACTGACTCCTTGTGTGCTGATTCTCAGTCCTTTCCCACTTTTTTCTTTAATTCTGTTCAGCTATGCCCGTCACCCCACCCACAAATTAGGGTTTTATGATGGAAATTCTGAATGGGCCTTTGCTACAGTGGTGCTTGCAGGCATTGTCATAATAAATAATTTACTTTTTCATGAATCCTGATGTAATCACAGCAGGAGTCAGATCCACTAGCATCCATCTCTCTGTTGTTATCCAGGAGGAAGAAGATAATGGGGAAATATTACTCTTCTCTGAGCCCATCCCATTAGCTCCCAACTTCAAAATGAGTTTTTAAATTAGTTAAGAGAGAGTTTACCACCACAATCCAACCTCTACATTTGTTTTTGTTGGATGGCACTTCTGTTCTGACTCACATTATTCAGACGGATAAAGCTCAGAAGGGTTCTGCTTTACTGCCCTGTTTTCCCTTAATGTTTCTGCATTTTTTAAATGCTACCAAATGGTTGCTTTTGGCTCTCAAAATTATCACATGTTGTCTGAAAGTATGGAAATAGTTATGGTAATGCAGACATAAATCATAACTGCAAATGCCACATAAAGAAGACTGACATATAATTATAAAAGTACCTAATAGATTTCTTTTTCAAAGACAACACAGCTGTCCCTTCTAACCTTTCATTTGTAGATTCTTTTCTCTCCTGTTTTTATTTATAGGTTACTGTGCAGTTGGTCACAGAACAACAAGATTTTTGTTTCTAATTTTGAAAAGGAAAGGAAGAATACTCACTTCATCATAGAAAAATATTAGTGTACAATTTAAAAAAGAATCTAACACCAACTCTAGAACACCATCTTGGAATCAGTCTTCCTCTTAGTACACTTAAAAAAAACCTGTCAATGGCTACATACCACAATTTAAAATAAAACCCTGCCATCAAACTAAAGAAAGGGTCAGCCAAATGGCATGTATCACATGTTGGGAAAGAAGCCTCATTTTTTTTCTCTAAACATCTCAATGTTTTTATGAAAAGAACCACAATAGATTATTACGCTGACCACAACAAAATAAGTTTTTTTATGCCCTCCTCAGGGAAAAACAGGTTGAAAAGTGTTTTGGGTAAATTTGCTGTGCCTTGTTAGTGAGATGAGTAAAGCCTCGCACAGCACTGATGTTGCCAAAACGGGTTTCACATATTGCCTGAGAACTGCCACCATGCTTTTTATCCCTGTGCAGTCAGCTTTGGAGCACTTTTGAGCAAAGCAATTCAAGTGTATTTCAACTCCGTGAGCTTGCATGCTGCTTCATCCCACACAACTGTGTGCTTACCTCTCCTTTGTTACCTTAAACTCACACATGGAGTCCCAACAGTCACAAAAGAGAGGCTGCAGACAACATTGCTCTAGCAAAAATTAAGGGAAGGCTGTTGTCACTGAAGCTTTTGGACAGCTTTTTAATAAGTAAGCAACCACTTCCTTCAGAAACCTGTGCCTATGCCTTCTACACAACAAATCCGACATTTTAACTCAAACAGCGGCAAACATCTAAAAGGAATGAAATTCATCCTAGCAATCAAAAATGCACAACTCTCTCTCCCTCCCTCTCAAAATTTGTAAAAAGCATAAATATGGCTTTACATAGGACAATGCACAGCTATGAATCTGCAAAATACTTTTCAGTTCCCTTTTAAAGAAACAGCAAAAACAAAACGGAAAGTACTGGAAGGAAAAAACAGTTTGGACTAGACTTGTGCTAATAGCTTATTGATACAGATTATTAAGCAGATGCAACATTCAAATCTGCACTGCCTTTTCAACAAGCTACATCAGCTGGCCTTTGTCCATAGATGTGTCATGGTATCAGATATGTCACTTGGCTGGGAGGCTGCCATGGCTGTACTGGGTGACTGAATGCTAAAATAATTTCTCAAGGGGGATGAGGCTGATCTCAAAGGTTTTCTGGTTCCAAGAGGAGGATCATTTTTCACCACTGGCTGGAGCCTGGTGTCAAACATGCACATACTTCATTTATTCTCCTCAGAAGTTGAAACCCAGCTTGTCCTTCCTGACTCCAATATTGTTCCACATTTGGGCACAAAGCAGCTACTATGCACTGAACTGTTAAAGCAGGAGAGCCCAGTAGACATGGGAAAATAGTTTAGGGGAAACAGTTTGACAGCAGGATGCAGTTGTTTCTATTGTTCTATTAAAATAGAGATATCTGGGAAGTTTAACTTTGTTTTCACTATGTAAACATATATATCTTAGCCTTAAGATAAAGAGCCAAAAAGTTACAAATACTTAAAATCAAAACAAAACAAAAGCATCAAAACCAAACAAATTCTACAGCAAATGTTTGCCCTTTTTGTGCACTGGGTCTAGTTACTTGACAGAAACATAAAAATGAAGTTCTGTACACCTACCAGAAGGCTAATTTGTACTGAAAGAAACAAATGCCCTGGGTTCTATCACACTGTGATGTTTTGTTTTACATTTGTATCTTAGTTTGAGAACTTAAAAGGAGCTACAGTGGTTGAAAATGTTTTGTATCACCATCTTATGAAATTATCTTGACATATTTTTATTACCTTGCTTTATATAGACATTAAAATCATATTAAATAGACATTTAATATGATAAAGATAAACCATGTTGCTTTGCCATCTCCTTAAGCATTTATGATCAATACAGATTGATGAGGGCAGTAGTCTTTGGAATGAGCTAGAATTTGGTCTACAGGTTCAATCTGTAAAGGTAGAGCATAAGCAGATACCTGCTGTAGAGATCCCTCACTGCAATGTTTACCATGTACACAGACATTTCCTGTAACATTCCTCTTCTTACACCAAGATACCTCTGCAGTACTCAAATTAAGGCTTTGAAATCAAAAGTGATCAAATGCACATCATATTATGTGAAAGCTGGACCACTGCCAAACACTTTGATACCATTCTGACCTCTTTCCTTCATAAATATGGAGCAGTCAGGAGACCATGAACAACTACTTCCAGAAGTATTTACAATGCTAGTAATATTTATCATGCAAAATAATTTAACTTTTATCACAGACAATTTTATTGCTAAATTTTCAACTCCATATTGTGGCTGTCTCTGTACAAGCATATTCAAGAAATCTGAATGAACTTGCTTCCTGTTCCTTTCTCTCATGAAAACAGGAAAAGAAAATTTGCATGACAAATTTGAGTAATAAAAGGACACAAATAAGCAATGCATGTGCTAAATTGATGTGGGCTTTTGTCTGAGATGTTACACCATATCACACACAAAAGCTACTGTGCCACTGCTGTCCATGGGAAGCATACTGTTTTAGAATCGCCACTGTTTTAGGGGTAGGCATACTGACTATTAGAAAAATAGATTCCTTCTCAAAGCAAACTTGTACTTTTGCTATCATTCGATTAGGAAGAACTCTTGAGGATGTTTGGAATTGGGTGAAATAATATGGTCTCACTGGGCTTTGGCCTTTAGGCCTACTTCTGCGCAACTCCAGTTAATAACACAGCTGAACATATTCTTGAGAAGACAGTGAGGGAAGGGGCAGAACTGATGCAAAGATAATTGCACAGGGAGAAAATACAGTAAACGTTAGAGAACCTCAAGACTGTAACTGAGATATCAACCACTGCTATTTACAAAGGCTCTTAATACTAGCCTGTCTGTTTAACTCACTAATTCTGGTAGGACAAACACTTTGTCTGGTCACAGTTCCTGTCTACAAAATTTGTGTTTTGACTTCAACATGACAGTGATCCCTTTTAAAATCAAGAACTAAATCTGAATGGCAGGTAAGTGGTTAGTGCTGAACAACATGCGCAAGATTCTTCATCAACTCTCTTACAAAAATTAGGATATTATTCTTTACTATGGTCTGTAATTCTAAAGTAAATCATCCTAAGATACTATCTTGCATGTCTGTAGATAAGATAAGATTACTTAGAAAAAAAATAGAACTTTCATGCACTTACCTTATCTTCAAGCCTGACTAGTCTGGCTCATACAATATAGTATCCTTTGTCTACCCCTTTTTCTGAATAAAACTGGGACATTCGTTAGACAGAGAACAAATGCAAACAAATTATCTATTGGTATTGGTATTTCAATCAAAATAGGGGCTGGTAAAAGAGAGAGTAGTGTAAATAACACTTACATAAGAGAGAATTTTTTCATAGTGTACAGAAGAGTAAGAGGATAGTGGAAGAGATAGGAGTTAACTTGAAAGAGTCCAAGTTGATCTGATTCCTTCTTTAATTATCTCGATCAGCTGCACATAATTAGATGGAAAAGGTATGCTACATAGATATACACCCCATTTTGAGTATAATTGAGTTGTGAGTAGTACATTATTTTTATGTAGAGAAATATAGATAGTTATGTTTATTTTGTAGGTGGAGGAGACAGCACTGTCCTAGGGCTTATAGACTTTGAGTGGAAGAGATCTACCTCTACTGTGAAGGAGTGGTGCTAGGAAAAGCCTTCACGTTTTCATCCTCATTTTCCTTTCTGGCCTTAATGAATCCTGCTTGTCTGAAACCAGTTATTCAATTTGCTTCACTTGCACACTGCAAATAGTGGAACTGGGAATCAAGAATGAAAGTAGTGTAAAGTGGTGGATATTCTTTGTGTTGACAAGGCTGATAGCAAAGAAATGGCATACTTTGAGGGTGTTATTCCACAGGATATGAAGAATAAGAAAGCATATATTCTGAACTGGGAGAAAACATTCACAAGAAAACAAAACAAACAAGCAAAAAAACCCTCTCAAAATGTGAAAAACATCCAAAATCCTAAAGTAACCTAGAATCCCTTGTCAAAAGAAGTTGGATACATTTTTTATCTAAACTTTTTCCAGTACTGGGCTGCAGTAATTTATCCTCATTTGTTCCATAAATTATCAAATTTATGACTGGTTGAGTCTCGTGTTTTCAGGGCAATTTCAGCTCGTTATGCTTAGGGCATGAGCACAATGTGAAGGGCTTACGGGCAGGCAGGGTGCGGTGTAAATTTACAGTGTATCATCCTACACCCTCACTGCCCTGTAAGTGCTCATCTTGCAGACAACTTACGTGCTTGAATTCTGCAGTGAATGGTCTTGCTTTATTATTAGCAGCATATACATTTGCTAATGTGATATGTTTAGTTGTACATTGGTAACCAAAGCTCATCTCAAGGTGACTTGTATTTATGCACAGGTAAAGACTTTTTTGAAAAGCAAGTCTGACTAGCTTCTTCCTCCTCTACAGATCAACTAGAACATTAAAAATGTTGTAGTCCCTTCACAGCTTTGCACAGGCAATAGAAAGGATAAATGTTACATCAGAAAATTTAGAGGAGTTATAGAGAGAAAATTCAAAGAGTGTTCAAGGACACTACGTGGAAAGAGAAAATAAGTATCTCAACTTGACTCACACGTGTTCTATTCATCATTCATTAGTCCACAATCACAGAAACCTCTTAAAATATAAGGAACTGAAGCTCAAATTATCTATGTATTCATTTCTGTCTAACATGAAGTAATTGATTCTGCAGTCTAGTTAGTAAATCTTTAGACAGTTATCATCTTTCGAAGTACGTATGAGAATAAACGTGCATAGTTTTTTGATCACATCTTTTTTTTAAGGATAGTTTCCTTACCAGCTGTAAATACGTCCTTTTTCTAATCACTAGGACATGAGTAGACAAGCAAACTAAGTTAATAATGTTTCTTGTTTTGTCTATTCTTGAATGTGATGTGGAACAGAAAACAAGAAAATAGGAATAAGATAAGCAGCAATAAGTTATTCTGTGGCATGTGGCACTCCTGACAGCTGAAAAGCATGATATACTCACATGTGGCTATGTTCTCTCCATCCTTTTATTGTCATTCATGCTATATAAGCCACAAAAGACTGCACTCTTTCCCATTTCTTATTAGCCTCTATTTAAATCAGCATTCGGCTCTAATTTACAAGCATTTTTCTCGAATGAAGACCATCTTTATCTAAAAATAAATGAGGTGTTTATGCAGTGTGCAGAGCACTGTGGTAAGAAGGGTGGACAGAAGTTCAGATATCATTGCTCAAATACATTTGATTTTTACCTCATGTTTATGTTTTCTGTCTTGAATCTTTTCAAGATATATGACTTCAGACTTTCTATGTTGGATTGTTTACTTTTACATAATTGAAAATGTATCATAGCTACCTATTAATCTGAAATATTTTAGTTTTTACATTCTTTTCTTTGTAATCCAAAACAACTTTCACTATTGAGTTTTATTTGATCTGCAATAAACTGTATAGAAAATCTATCACATTCTAGTAAAAATGCATATATGTGTTAAAGGTACAGATGGAAAGAAAACATTCATGATCATTAAGAAAGGAGACAGTTATTTACAATGAGATGAAAAAATGTGTGGGAAAATTTTAGTTCAGAAGCAGAAGAAAAAAAGAAAAAAAGTCCTGAAACCAGCATGTATCACATGGCAGATATGATATAAAACCATCATTTAATATATTTAGACTTCCACCATATAATACAGTACTCTAAGCAATAGGTATTATACACTCTCCTGAAGGAGAGTGAATAGTTACTGGGTCATCCATATAATATCTCATCTTTGCTAATATATACCACTATGCAGCTTTCAAAACGTCATGGCTCTTCATTTATTTCCTAAATTTTCACAAAAGTGCCGTGTCTATTTTTCTAGTGGTCAACATGAGATGACTCCTGTAAAAAATAAATAAGTAAATAAAAAGACTTAAAACTTTAAAAAATTCCCCACAGAAGCTGAGAAAACAAGAAAGACCGACCTCAACTCTTTCTCCAAGTGAAAGCACATGATGCAAATGACACTTTGCTGGTTATTCAATTTTTGTTTACTTTTACCAAAAAAGAAAACACAATTCCATTTGAAATGAACAAAAGAGCAAACCAAACGATGGACAGTACCATAATCTTTATTTTTTACTCACTTACTTTATTCCATCTCATCAGAATATATCAAGCTCTTAAGAAAACAGATTTGTATTTTGATTAGAAAAAAAACATTTATGGGGAGCATTAGGACAGCAATGAAATTGCAGCAGGATGGTCTGAAAATGATAGAAGATGGAAATAAGCCATTCTACTTTTAAAAATTAGGAGTCTTTCCTCCATTTTCAATTCCACAGTGAATACCAGTAGAAGTAAGCTAACAAAAATGTTTAGATCTCTCTAAAATTCATCATTTTTTCAAACAGAAAATTAGGAATTTGAGCTGTGCTACACTGACATTATTCCAGATTTCTAAAGACATCTCAACACCTCAGGAAATTATATTGAATTAAGCACTGGGACTTCAGAAATTGAGAAATAAAGCAGTGGAACAGCCAATAGTTTACAATAAAACTTTTTTTCTGTAGTGATTTCCATTTCTTCTTTTAGACATAAAAAGTTTGGATGAACTACAGATAAATATCAGTACTTTGCCTGATTTTATGAACCCAGACACTGGATCTTTGTTTTACATTGGCATTACTCTTCACCTTTGCCCCTGGAATACTATAGTAAGGCCTCAAAAATTGCATTCAAAAGCAATTAACTTCGTCATGTGTAGTGAAGATCAAGCATTACACTCATATTTATATCATTAAAGATATGTCTTCTTTGTTAATTCAATAAATTTTATTAGCATATACTTTGCCTCTACATCAGTACTTTCGATTATTAAGACGTTTGCCAATTTTTACAGAAATCTTTGTTTCATCTTACAGAATAATTTGTGTTATCTGGAACAGAGAGATGGACTTTCAGTGGAGCTAAAACATTCTTCTGGGCAAATTCATATAAATGGAATGCAATTCCTTGGAAAATGCATTCATTATCTCCTTAATATTCTAAAATCTGCTGCCAGTACTGGAAGTTTCAAAAAAGCTGGTAGAAGCCAGGATCAAAACAAGCAGAAAGGGAGGATTTCTGACAATATGTGTATGTGTAAGTTAAATCATGAAACTTTGGTCACAGGATATTACAGATGTTAAAAGTTTACATGGGGTTCAGGAGAAACCAGGCAAGCTTGTGAAGTGCAAACCAGTTAGGACTACTAAATAGACAGAAACAGCATCAGGAAATCTCTGATCAGCAAATGGATGGAAGGTTAGAGGTGTTTGCATACCCTTTTCTTATACATTTCCCAAAGCACCTTGCTTTTGGCTGCATCACGAACAGGACCATCCTGACCCAGCTTGGCTGTTATTCTGTTCTTTAATCCTTATCTTGTTTTAACACAGATTTTAATGCTTTTTATCCTCAGAAATTAACTTTAAACAACAACAAAAAATTGCTTCTAGTGAATTCAGATTGTAGATCATTTATGACATCATTCACTTTTGAAAAGGAATAGTACTGTAGGCACACTGTAATTGCTTCATGTAATATTATCAACTTTGACAACAGCCCTATCCAAAACCCACTGAGGTCACTGGAAAGATTCCCAGTCATTTCAACAGGCTTAGAATCAGATCCTAAGATTCTTTGAATAGGAGTCAAATAAAAAAAGAAAAATAAAATAAGATGGATTGAAAAATTATTCTCATGTTTTTCTCCTTGGTTTCATTTTCTTAGCATTGTAATTTCTCTTTTGTTTGCCATCAATACAAAAATAACATGCACTGGAGGGAACAGCCATACTGTTCTTAAATCATGTTTTTAGTAATTCCTCCAAACTGGAAAGATATATCAGATAGAAAAAATATTTTTGATGCATAATTGCCTACTCATTCTGAGAAAAATTCAAGATGAACTCTATTTTCCAGAGGAGGAAGACAGTGCAAAAGTCTGTTTCTGCCCAAACAAGACCAATACAATAACCACTTATCACAGTTCATCACTTGATTATTGGTGAGTTGGATAATACTGGGACTAATAATAAATTAACCTTTTTTAGTTCCTTATAGTTCCACAGACTATTTATCTGGAACTACTTATTTTTGGATTTGTGGAGGGTTTAGATAAAATAAATACTAGATCAGAAAATTTCTGGGTTTGGTATTTTAAAGTCTTAACTGGTCTGGTTCAGTTTTGCAGCCCTAACAGCTGCTGTCTCTCAGTATTCATTCAGTCCATATGTCTATGCAAGAGGTATAAGTGTAGAGCTGGTGTGTTTTGCAGGCAGACATCACAGGATAACCTGGGTTCTGCACTTGAGAGAGGTGTATCAAAGCAGCTGATCAGCAGTATAATCTTGTTGCAAGAGAAGACTAACAAGGGAAACTAGCTGAAAGACAGGGATGCCACAATCTTCTCTAGAGCACAGATTACAGTTTACACACATATCTCTGAAATCCTGCAGTACTCTTCCCAGTAAGACTGAACATCATAAAAAAAATTGAAGATTAACCTATCCAAATGTATCTGACCTCTATAGAAGCTGGTGACATTTTTTTTCCAAATATAAAGTAAAAGCAAGATTTTTTTTTTTTTCTGTATTATTTTAAAAAAATGATAGCAAAAGATAAAAATCCTGTAGCAGACTTGTCTCAAACTTTCTAATCAGCTGGTATTGTGTTTGAAGGATCTTTCTCCAGGGTGTGCCTGGAACAACAAGTTCTGCTCTGTCACCTCAGGCCTATTTTTATTGTTCTACATGAAGGTTTTCTGTATGACTTGACTAGGACTGATTCAATGATAGCTCACAGACACAACCCCAGGGCTCTTTCTCACTAATTCTGAACACTCACTCAAATCCAGAGACCTATCTAAGATCCTGCCAGTGGTTGCTATGACCTTTTCAAGCAATTCAGTGACTAAAACCTGGAATACTTTCAGTGAAATTTTTCACTTCCCAAACTATTCAGAAAATTATTTCACAGTTAACTTATTTGCAGCCAAAACATCTAACTATTCCCCACCACTGGAACAGGACGCTGTTTCATAAAAGGGTACTCAATTATTATTATTATTTTTTACTAGAAATTACAGTTCTTATTTAGTAATGTTAAATTTGAAATAAAACAATACATTTTTCATGCTTTGGAATGAATTCCCAAGCATAAATATTTAAAGATGTACTCAAACTGACTGATTATTTTCCTGTGGTCCTAAACCATATCATCTACACAGAAGAGGATCGTACTACTGAGCCTTCTGCAGTAATCAGATATCAAAAATGTGTTGTCTTTTGAGAGGCACTCCTCATTCTGATATTACAAACAGTTTTAACCTCTGGTAGTATGAAGACATTTTTTAAAGGCTCTGAAGTAACTTTGGCACTCTTTGACTCTCATTTACACTTATATTCATGAGCGCTCAATGTCACTTGAGGATATGGGACTTGAGGTCCTACGTCCTTTTTCAGTTCATAGGGACAGAGAATGAGATGAGACTTCTGGAAATTTGAAGACAATATCTTATTATAACAGATGGTCTCTTTTAATCCCTCCCATACTCAGATTTCTGATATCCACGATTCTCATCAGGAGTTTCTCCCAGAATCTCACTGCTCTGCATGGCCAGAGAATTTTCTCCATTTGTCACCTTAAAAGTGTTTATGACCAGTTTACAAACATTTGCTCTTCTGCTCACACTGTCCTTTATTTTATGTATTTCTTTTGCCCTACTGGTAATCATTCCTCTCATGAAATGACCAGGCTAATCTCTTCAGCCCTTTGTTTTGCCAGGTAAAAAACGCAAATAGAACAAGTTCTCATTTTCATTGGCCATCCTAAAACCTCTTCCCTATTTCTCTTGCAGTTAGTACATCTTAAAGATGTGGAATCAGGATTTTACACAGTACTTCGTATAAGGTTTTACTTGGATCTTGTGCAGTGAAATACATACATTCCTGTACGTCTTGAAACTCTGCCTCTTGATCCTAGGATCAGACTAATTTTTTCGTATATACATCACAACATTTTCTTACATTCAATGGGTATTTGCTTAAAATTAATTAGAGTAACAGCTCTTTCACAAAGCTGCCAGACTGATCACTACTAATAGCAAGTAAGAGGTTTTTTTTATTAGTTTCCCCATGCCTGATCTTGTATTTTTCATGACTGAATTTCTATGACATTTCTATCACTCTAGCTTTCAAGCTATCCCAGTTCCTCCAGAATTATACCTTTGATCTACCTTTGAGCTTTCCAAAACTAAAATCTATGGGTTGTTCAGAAAGGAAGAAATCTTTTTAACCAACATATATTCTAACTCCAGCACAAAAGATCTAGAAAGAATAATTTTTGTGGAAAAATTTTCCAGCCAGGTATTTCCAGCTTGTCATGCACTGGTACACATTTCTAACATTTATTCTTAATTTCCACAGTGGTTTCAGGGCCTTCTGACAGGATTATATTAATTCACACTTGACTAGGTTATAAATCCATGCTATTACAACCACAGTTATTTTCAGCAAGTTATGAAGGTAAATACTTAAAATACAGTCAATACATCTGGGAGGAAAAGGCCTAGCTTTCCCAAGGAATGGTGCAATCTGAAAAGCAAACAGAGAATTAGTAGCCAATTACCAAGCAACTTAAATTTTGTTGCTCTTAAAGCATAGCAGAATATTTAACATGAGAATTTATAGTAGTTTTAAACTTAAAATAAAACAACTAAAACCACCAGACTGACTTGATTTGCTGCACATAAATGCAATCAGCACTTTAGAGGGGGCTTTTGTCCAGAATTAAACCATATTTTTATTTTTTTGTGAGTACTAACATTTTATTTCTTAGGCCTTCATATCGTAACTAAATCACGGCTTTCCATTCTCAAATGTTATCTAATAATGAAGACTACAGAGTCAGAATGGCTTATTAATAACATTCACAATGGTTCCTTGAATCTCATGCAGGTAGATTTAATATCTGTATATGTTGGCATGGTACATTTCACTCAATAGGGTTTTTTGTATGTGTGCGTGTAGGTTTTTTTAATTTCACTTAAGAGCCAAAACAGTTCAGTCTGATAATTTGTAAGGAAAAACGCACTTTGTGCTGAAACTAAATATAATAGTTTTGTGGCAAAATACTCCAGCTGCAATTCCAACACTCAGACAAAGTCTGTGCAAGAAGGAATGTGGGCAGCGAAAAGCTCCAGAAAGAGGGAACAGTACAAGTGAACAAGATTTCTTTCAACTATGGAGAAACATAGAGGAGATAGAAAGGTAAATCATTATTTGAAAAGCTTTTCTCTTCTAAAAAGAGAGTAGAAAGGCTCACTTCATACTATAAACTTCACAGCATGCACCTTAACATTTTTTTAAATTTCATTTGAAGGAAGGGAGGAGAATAAAGGAGAATTGTACACTTGGTCATAGAAAGGGTTAAAAATGACTTTAATTTAAATACTACAGATATTGTGCTCCCTGCTGTGCTTGCAATTTTGGACATTTACAGTTCATTAAGTATACATCTCCCCTAAAGCCAGCTGGCACCAGAGAAATCAAGTATTTCATGAGGAACAGGACATACCTTCTTTGAAGTTCCTTTATCCAAACCATCATATTGAGGTGTCCTTGTAAGCACTGTTCATACACATCATGTACATCATGTGGTTTCTCAGCTTGCTGTGAAAGAGCCATGAGATTGAAAGGTAAGCACATTGTAATCTTGATTTTTATTTTAGACAGATCTCTGTTCTTTTTTTTTTTTTTGTCTTTGGATGTTTTTTGCCTTCCGTTTTGCAATGGCTGTGGCAATGAATAAAAAACATGTAAGCAGTGCAGAAGTGTATGTTTACTGTGGAGATGGAGCCAAATTATTCTGATTAGTGTCAGTTAGAGTCATGTCATCTTGTTACTTACTGAGTAAAATAGTAGACCTTCATAGTGTATTTGAAAACACAAACTCATGATACATGAAGATCACCTTGAAAGTAATGCTTCCTATTTATTTCCATGGAAAATACAACAAATACAAGGAGCACAGTAACATTGTTTGATAGAGCAAACTCTTAGCTACAAAAAACTATTTTTAACGTAGTCATCACCTTTAGCTATGTATTTTCACCGATGATGAACAAGAGCCTGCATGCTGTGTTCATAAAAATCTGTACCAGTGGAGGTAATCCATTGTTTCGCAGCTGTAATAACTGTGTCATTGCTAAGAAAATATTTCCCAGGCAGTCCAACTTTAGCTGTCCTAACATCCACTGTTTGACCTCCATAAACTTTCAGCAAGCATTGATGAATGTCAATGGGTACATTTGTTTTCACATGGAGGAATTCAATGACACACCTTTGCTGCATATGCACTTCCATGTCAGATGCCATTTTGTTGGACTGCCCCTCTGCTGTCATCTGTCACATTGCAACAAAATGAAATGGAATATTGGTGGGAAGGTTCAGCCTGCCATACCACCAATATCTTCCTCTGATGTTGTAGGACAACATGATAAAATAGGACACGTTACTTTCAGAGCAGCCCTTGTACAACTACCACGTGTTATCTCTCAGCTCATTCCAAAATCGTACATTAATCATAACGTCAGAGGACTGAACCACAGAGATAGGCTCAATTCATAGCACTTGGACCCAGAATTAAATTCCTCTGAAGACTAAAGATGACTGGTGACAGAAAGGCTATTTCTTAAATAACTGGGAGGACAGATGCTTTGCTTAAGTATGAAGACAGCTGCATGTAGACTTTATGGTTTCTTGTCTTTAATGATACTTACTAGATCAGACAAAAGGTGCAAATCAAAAAAATAAAAAGTGGACAGACAAAAACTGCAAAAGAGCTTAAAAAATTTGCCATCTGCCTAGCTTTATTCCCATTCTAATGAGTATCCAGTCGCTTCTGCCAAACCGTGGTTTATTCTTGTAAATACTAAGGCAGCATTTTGAAGCAAGTCTAGAGAACTTGTATAAAGTGATGTGATTATAGTAAGTGCACCAGATAAAATTTTATCAAGTGAAAATATTGTGTATAGAGGGCGGAATAAGTATAAATTATAGCCTTTTGGAAATAGTGGACTTTCTGGAGCCGTCTAACCCTTTTGGGAAACATGGGGCAAGATGTCTCCTTTTTGGCTCTGACTCAAGAAAAGAATTAAAAAAAGAAAGGTAAACTGCAAATCTAGTAATAGGAAATTAGTGAAAACAGCTCATTAGTCCTCTTGTTGTCTGTTTCCACTCTGTCACAGCTTCAGCCAGAGCCATTAGCATGCACCAGTGCACTCATGCATTGAACACCTACAGTATGTGCTGGAGTCATGTTTGGAAGGCAGCCACAGGATCCTAGAAATTTCAAATGAAAGCATGGAACTGGAAGGGAAACAAATTCTGTGAAATGTATGAAGAAACAAAAGCTTTTCATGACAAAATGTCTTTCTTGAGCTCAGCTACCAGCCCTTACCTTCATTATTACTTTCAGAAGAGTTCATGGATTTGAAAGCATGCACATACATTTTTGTGCATTTCTGAGAAGAGATACTTTGGTGGGAGGAAGGTTTCAGCTTTCAGTTTATCACCTTTTTTTTTTTCCATTTCCCAGCTTCACTTCTTGCAGACGCTGACACATCACTATTTCTGGCCAGAAAAGCAGTCTATTGTCTTCACCCAGAGAAACAGTGCCAGTATTACTCTTTAGATTGACTAGTGGGGGTGCTCTGAGAACAAGTTGGCTAAATCTTCTGTCCTTTCCTTTGGACACTCTATTTAAACGTGATGCGTGGCACAGTGCCTAGATGTGCTAGGGATTTTTCCTCACCTCCTCCCCTCTCCTCCATGGGCAACTATGTGCACAATTAATTCTACTCATTACTGATGAAATTTCCTTTCTTTCTCAATAGAAGTCCTCTATCTGTTATCCCTTTCACTAAATCATTAGCTCTGAATCCTTCAGTAGTGAAGTACTGAACGCTGCAGTCTGCCTGAGCCCTCTAAAGCACAGTAAAAATATCCTTCCAGCTTTCACTATTTTTATTTCCTCCTCTTCCATAAAGCCTAGATCTGAGCATTTTATGTTCTGCCAAAATTTGCAGGCACAAATCCCTCGTCATGTTTTTATTAAGAAATACTAGGATGTACCATATGACCTAGGGAGGAGTGTAATGTGCCTCCACCATATTTGAAAAGTCATGGCAGCCTGGTGAATTTCCCACTCACTGGAAAAGTGGAAACATAGCCCCCATTTTCAAGAAGGGAAAAATGGCAGATCCAAGGAACTGCAGGCTGGTCAGTCTCACCTATGTACCTGGGAAGATCAAGGAGCAGATCCTTTTGAAGGCCCTATGGAGGCACATGGAAAATAAAGGTGAGGTGATTGGTGGTATGGCTTCACCAATAGTTCTTGACAAACTTGGTGACCTTTTATGATAGAGTTACAGCGTCACCAGGTAAAGAAAGAGTAACTGACATCATCTACTTGGATGTGTGCAAAGCGTTTGACACTATCCTGCATGACATTCTGGTTGCTAAATTGTAGAAAAATGGATATGATAAATAGTCTACTTGCTGGATAAGGAATTGGCTGGATGGTCACACTCAGAGAGTTGCAGTCTATGGCTCAATGTCTGAGTGGAGATCAGTGATGAGTGGCGTTCCTCAGGGATCAGTGTTGGGACCAGTGTTATTTAACATCTTTGCAGGCAACATGGATATTGGGATCGAGTGCACCCTCAGCAAGTTTGCAGATGATGCCAAGCTGAGTGGTGCAGTTCACACACTAGTGGGAAGGGATGCTATCCAGAGGGACCTGGACAGGCTTGAGAGGTGGGCCCATGCCAACCTCATGAAGTTATGGCCAAATGCAAGGTCCTGCACCTGGGTTGGGGCAATTCCAAGCTCATATAGAGGTTGGATGAAGAATGTCTTGAGAGCAGCCCTGAGGAGAAGGATTTGGGGGTGTCAGTTGATAGAAGACTGAACGTGAGCTGACAATATGCGCTTGCAGCGCAGAAGGCCAACCGTATCCTGGGTTGCATCAAGAGAAGCGTGACCAGCAGGTTGAAGGAGGTGATTCCCAGGTAATTCCCATCTGATCTCCTTCTACCAACCTGATCTCCTTCTATGATCTAGTGACCCACCTGGTGGATGAGGGAAAGGCTGTTGATGTAGTCTGCCTAGACTTCAGCAAAGCCTTTGACACTGTTTCCCACAGTATTCTCCTGCAGAATCTGGCAGCCTGTTGCTTGGACAGGTACACTCTTTGCTGGGTAAGGAACTGGATGGAGGACCAGGCCCAGAGAGTGGTGGTGAATGAAGTTAAATCCATCTGACGACTAGTCACAAGTGGTGTTCCGCAAGGGTCAGTACTGAGGCCTGTCCTCTTCAATATCTTTATTGATGACCTGGATGAGGGCATTGAGTGTCTCAAACTCACCCTAAGTGAGTTTGCAGATGACACCAAGTTGGCTGGAAGTGTCAATCTGCCAGGGGATAGCATGGCCCTACAGAGGGATCTGGAGAGCCTGGATAGCTGGGCTGAAGCCAATGGGATGAAGTTCAACAGTACCAAGTGCTGGGTCCTGCACTTTGGCCACAACAACCTCAGGCAACATTACAGGCCTGGGGCAGAGTGACTGGGAGACTGTGTAGAGGAAATGGACCTGGGGGTATTGGTTGATGCTCAGCTGAACATGAGCCAGCAGTGTGCCCAGGTGGCCAAAAAGGCCAATGGCATCCTGGCTTGTATCAGAAACAGTGTTGCCAGCAGGAGCAGAGAAGTAATCGTCCCCCTGTACTCAGCCCTGGTGAGGCCACACCTAGAGTACTCTGTTCACTTTTGAGCCCTTCGCTGCAAGAAAGACATTGAAGCCCTGGAGTGTGTCCAGAGAAGGGCAACCAAGCTGGTGAGGGGTATGGAGCACAGGCCTTATGAGGAACAGCTGAGGGAGCTGGGATTGTTCAGTCTGGAGAAGACGAGGCTCAGGGGAGTCCTTATTGTTCTCTGTAACTACCCGAAGGGAGGTTGTAGTGAGCTGGAGGTCGGCCTGTTCTCTCGTGTAACTAGCGATAGGACTAGAGGGAATGGCTTCAAGTTGTGCCAAGGGGAAATTCAGACTGGGTGTTAGGAAATACTTCTTCTCTGAAAGAGTGGTCATGCACTGGAATGGGCTGCCCAGGGAGGTGGTAGAGTCACCAACCCTGGAGATATTTAAAGAACATTTAGACATTGTGTTGAGGAACATGGTTTAGAGAGAACTATTTGTGATAGGTGGACGGTTGCGCTGGATGATCTTGTAGGTCTTTTCCAACCTTGGTGATTCTATGATTCTAGGAGAAGCATGACCAACAGGTCAGGGAAGGTGATTCTGCCCCTCTACTCTGTCTTGTGAGACCCCACCTGGAGTACTGTGTCCATTGCTGGAGCCCCCAACACAAAAAAGACATGGAGTTGTTGGAGCAGGTCCAGAGGAGGGCCACGAAGATGTTCAAAGGACTGGAGCAACTCCCCCATGGGGACAGGCTGAGAGAGTTGGGGCTTTTCAGCCTGGAGAAGAGAAGGCTCCAGGAGAACCTTATAGCAGCCTTCCAGCTGAAGAAGGCCTACAGGAAAACTGAGGAGGGACTTTTTAGAAGGGCATGTAGCGACAGGATGAGGGGAAGTGGCTTTAAACTGGAAGAGAGTAGATTTAGACTAGGTATTAGGAAGAAATTCTTTACTGTGAGGGTGTTGAGACACTGGAACAGGTTGCCCGGAGAGGCTTTGGATGTTCCCACCCTGGAGGCGTTCAAGGCCAGGCTAGATGGGGCTTTGAGCAGCCTGGTCTAGTGCGAGGTGTCCCTCCATATAGCAGGGAGGTTGGAACTAGATGATCTTAAAGGTCCCTTCCAACCCAAACCATTCTATGATTCTATGAAAGCTATTGGAAAAGGGACACAAGCCTTACCCTATGGAGATGATTTTTGTCAGCCATGAAAGGAAGATGTCCCTTCAGTGAAGATGTGATATTTTACCCAGGCAAGTCGATCACCAGGGATAAAGTTATCCAGCACCTAATGGAATTTCCTGTGCTGGAGTTAATGTATGTATGACCTCAACAATGAATAGTTACCCCAAGATCCAGATGACACCAGGTTCCCACAGTCTGTGTGGTAGAAATTTGTACAGAGTGCACCATCTTGTATGCCAACACAGTGGCAGCAATGGTTTGGAAAAATAATGAAAATCCAGCAGTGGATGAAGTGGCTAGTCTACTTTGACAGTATGAAGGAAATCTCTCTTCCTGCCTGTGGGTTTGTGTCTCATCTGTGGATAAACTGACCTGGGAGTTCCAGCAATTCAAAGACAATATCCTTTACTCCCCACATATAAAGACCAGTATCTCAGCCATAGAAAGTAAGCATTCCTATTCTCAAAGGAGGGGATGTAGTGGGTACATACTGCATGCCACCCTCTAGTTTTACCTGTGTGACTATGGAAAGGATATGAGAAAGGGGGATGCCAAATCCATCTCGACCCTAGAAGTGTGTGTACAAGAGTTGTGAGGAAGAACAATTCAAAAAGGGGATTCTTCCAGGAAAATGGGTGCTCCAGTTTCCAGTGGACTGTCTCCTTGACAAAGAAGATGGTTTTATCCTATTTCTGAATTGGATAACAAGCCTTTCATTTTGCATTCGTGAATACAATAACCAAAACCAGAGGGGCCCTATTTCCAGCCATGTGGAGGAAAGGGACAATTGGGTTTATTGGATTGTGTGGATTCAATGACCTGGCACATTAGAAGCACAGGAGTGTAAGACTTTAGTGGACATTTTACTCTCATGCCGTCAAGTTATAAAGGAGTAGAACCCATCTGTATTTCTGGAGTAACAGGATCTCAAGCACTAACTGTGTTGGAGGCTGATCAATAAGCCTAGGTGGGAATGAGTGGCAAAAGTACCCCACTGTCTGGCCCAGAGACTCCATGCATCTTAGATATAGATTACCTCAGAATTGGATACTTCAGGAATCCAGTGTTGGCCTTTGATATATATTTCTTGCAGATGGAGGACATTAATCAGCTGCGCTTACCCTGCCCAGTCTTTTAATGCACCCTTTGCCATGGGATTGTGAGAAGCAGAAGAACAGCAGGTGCCATTTGTTACAATGACAGCACTGATGGCAATATTGCACCAACTGGGACTACCTGATTCCAATCCATATGCTGATCCATCAACTGGAGAGCCGAAGAGTAATCAGCAAGACTGGCTCACCTTTAACCAGCCTGTATGGCCAATGCAAAAGTCCAGTGGAGAGTGGAGGCTAACAGTGGACTATCATGGCCTGAATGAAGTCACTCCACCATTAAGTGCTTCTGTGCCAGGCATGCTAGAACTTCAGTATGAACTGGAGCCAAAGGCAAATAACTAGTATTCTATAACTGATATCGCCTATGCATTTCTCTCAATTGCTTTGGCAGCAGAGCGCAGGCCAGAGTTTTCTTTCCATTGGATGGGCATCCAGTACACCTGGAATTGACGACCTCGGAGGTGGAAAGAGTTTTACCTTTTGCTATGGTCTGATCCAGACTGCACTGGAACAGGGTTAGTTCCTGAACACCTGCAATATGTTGATGGCATCATAGCGTGGGGCAACACAGCAGAAGTTTTGAGAAAATAATCCAAATCCTTCTAAAAGCTGGTTTTGCCGTGAAGCAAAGTAAGGTCAAGGGACCTGCACAGGAAATCCAATTCTTAGGAATAAAATGGCAAGATAGATGTCATCAGATCCCCGTGGATGTGATCAACAAAATAATTGTGATATCCCCACCAACTAGAAAAAGGGAAACACAAACTTTCTGAGGTGTTGTGGGTTTTTGGAGAATACATATTCTGGATTACAGTTTGATTGTAAATTGTCTCTATCAAGTGACCCAGAAGAAGAATGATTTTACATGGAATCCTGAGCTACAGCAAGCCTTTGAACAAATTTAGCAGGTGATAGTTCATGCAGAAGCCCTTGGGCCAGTCCCAACAGGTCAAGATGTAAAAAATGTGCTCTACACTGCAGCTGGGGAGAGTGGCCCCACTTGGAGCCTCTGGCAGAAAGCACCAGGGGATACTCAAGTTTGATCCCTAAGACTTTGAAGTCAGAGATGGAGGACACAAAGACTGTTGTAGTGGACACGAGAAACACGCTGGGCAATACAGTCTGGGTTATTTCTACCATGGGGAAAAGCTTGGCTGTCCAACCTTTTGGCTTGTGTGGGCCACAGAGAATGAAGAGCCTCATATAAAATATAAGATATTGTTGAAGTATATAACTAAGAAAACTTTTATTTATTTATTTGTATTTTTATGGAAGCATTTAAAACTAGGGCAATTAAAACATAAAACTAGTGGGATATTTAATCTTGTTTTTGTGAAACTAATGCATCAGTCTGGTTCAATGGAAGTATTTGGAGTTCTTGCTGAGTTTTCAAGGTATTTTTTGATAAGAGATCTTTGATGAAATTCTGCTCTCCCTGTCCTTCACCCTTGAAAACATTTTAGTAAGGGATATTTTTCTCTGATCAGATAGGTCTTATAAAAGTCTAATAGAGAGACATGATCTGATTCTTTGAGTTGAATCTCTGATTGCAGTTCTATACATTCAGTTTGAAAATTCACAAGTAATGTGATTATGTCAACTGAAAATGGAGCCGCAAATATTCAAATAAATTATTATTTTTTTCAGCAATCTTTAAACTTCTTCTCATATTCCTTTATTAAAACAGAAAACAAGGCTGCATATTTTTTTTTGCTGTGCCCAGGACTATGTTTAGCCAGTGTATCAAAATGCATACAGTTATTTGCCTTAACTTTAATTGACGTGGCACTGTGTTCTTCCCTTTCCCTGGTTTCAACCCAGACAGTGCTCATCACACATTGACTGTTGTTTGTAGCTGAGTGATGAGCGTGCACCCAGGGCCGGGCTGAGTGCTTGGCAGGGAAGAGCTGCCACCACGATGGCATGGATCAGGGGCCAAGCTGCAGCATGGGCAGGGCCAAGCCGCAAGTGGCCTGTAGGCTATTAGGTGGACATGCCTGGGCAAAGGCAAGCCCACGCATGGGTTTGCTTTTGCCCTAGGTCCTGGATTCACTTGGTGGGTTATGTGTAAGGATGGTGAAATCTGATATGTACCTTAAAGTAATTTGATGTTTGTTGACAACAGACAGCAACCAATAGTAGTAGTATGGTAAGAATCAATCAGATTGAAGAAGAATGGTTTCTGACCTTTTTCTCCAAACCATAACTGGCTCCAACATGCAGTTATCTAGCGCCATGCATCATCTGTCCTGCCCTGAAGGATTGTTACAGTAGATGGAGCCCAAAGTCATGGACTAAATGAACTCTATGGACAGTTTAAAGGACTGGCCCATAGACTATTGGAATGATACTCATGTGATTAATCAGGGTGCGTGGGAAAATGTAGGACCTAAGCGTGATGTAAATGTTATGGAATAAGGGGTGGATGTTGTCCTGGTTTCTGATGAGAATGTGTTAATTCAGCATCAGTGTGCTGTTGTTGCTGAGTGATTGGAGTGTGCTGAAGACTCAGCCAGACTGCTCAGTAGAGCAACAGCTGCCATTATGACATGGCAGCAGGCAGCAAGACTGCTGGCCTGAGTTAGGCAAGAGATCATTCCATACTATGTCATGCAGAAAGGCTATCAAACTGGGGGGAGTTGTTTGGGGGCGGGCTGCTGCTCAGGGTTTGGCCTGTAATTGTTGCAAGATAAGATTTGTGATATCCTTCTGTTTTCTGCACCAGTTTTCCAAGTTGATTTAATACATTTGTGATCTGCTGTACTACCTGATTTGAGAACAGATCACTGAAACTGATAATGAGGGAGGAGGGGAAAGTTTTTCATATTTTTACCAAATGGTGATTTGAAAAGATGATGGTGCTCATTGGTAGGTGTGGAATGCTGATGAGAGACTAATGAAGTATTCACATTGCCAACATTGTAAACCTCATGCAAGCATTTTCATGTGAAGGCAAAAGAAAAATCAGTGTTTCTGTACATTAGTTTTGCTGTTCTGAGAAAGCTGAATCTGATAATAAAAGAGTTAAAATGTGTTAATAATACAGTCTGTAAATGAAATTTCAGCAATGTTTTGAAGTTACAATTGTGTTTTTATTTACTAACAGTGCTTCAGAAGTCCAGGCATTCACAAGTGCATCAAGAAACCAGAAAAATCAGTGAAACAAAATTTAAAAAAAAAAAAAAAGAAAAAAAGAGAAGAAAAGAAAACTGAGAACCATTTAGAATGATCTGGAGGGCACTAGAGTAAAAATAATAAATGAACGAAGTTTAACTTTAGGAACAGCTTGAATTTTGAATACATATATAATATCCAAAAATCTGATAGGCATATGCTTTTTCATGAAAGATAGTAAAAATGAGGAAAATAGTTGTCATTTACTCTCTTAATTAATATTATGTGCTTATATTGTGTGTAATCTTTCCATGTTTTTGTATAGGACAAGCATAAGCAGGAGTTAGAAGATATGAGAAAATCTGGACATGAAGCCTTGAGTATTATTGTTGAAGAGTTCAAGGTAAATGAGTTAAGATAGCACATTTTCTAGTGTCACATTGTATAATAAATATGCACTACAGTTGGTCTTCTTTAATACTTACAGTTTTAGTTGCTTAGCCTCTTTCATTATAAAACTGTTTTGTTGCCTGCTTCCAGTTTAGACTGCTTGGCCTGAAATTTTACATAGCATGCTTTCTCACTCTGCACTTCAGTTAAAGGGGAAACTTCAGATAAAGTATGTCAGCCATTTTCAATAGTGAAAGTTAAATCTGGAATGAAACAAAAATGCTTAGTCAGTTGTGTTAAACTTCGATTTTGATTATTTAGCGCTCATCTACATTTTGGACCTCCTTGGCCTCGACAGACTACAAACGGTAGCCTCACAGAGCAATTGATCAGTTTTTTTATATTTTATTTACATTCACAGCACTAAGAGGAGGAGTTTGGGATAAAATAAGGCTGAATCTGTAACTCCTTTCACATTGTTCCTGTTTGTGCTGAGCCAGTAAGATACAGTAACAGGACATAATTGTGCAGGATATATCTGTATCTTCCGTACTGCTATGAAAACATACTTACAAGAAATACACAAAACTAAGGATTAAAACTTAGAGGCTAAAATGAAGGAGAAGCAGAACAAATGTCACACAGTTTGTTTTTTTTTTTCTACAATTATCAAATTATATTTTGACTCTAGTTTTTTCATCAAGTTTTTAAGAGCAGTCAGTTTGCATATAGAATATCCTAGATTTGGTATGGAGTGTATACCTATTTATAGTATGTATTCCCAGTGTACTGTCTTCTGAATTTAAAATTACAACTTTGTGTTGTTTTTTAAGCTGTAGATAACAATCTCTCTTTTTTCCCTCTTCTAGGTTCAAGGAAATAAATATTTTCTTATATTTACTCACTTAAGTACAGTTTGTATTTCATTTGTTAAAAACTGGAATGTTAATCATTACTTTCTTTATGGAAAAGGAAAAAAAAATGAAAAAAAAAAATAAACCCCTTCCACAAATTAAACTATTTTATTTTTCTGATGTACAACCAAAACGGGTATAGATTGAAGTCAAGGGCTTAAAATTTGACTAAGTTGTAGTTTTAAGTAGATAGGGAGATTATACCAAGTTGAAAATGAATTATAGCTTAAGAAAACTTATTAAAACAGTATCAGTGTAGATGATATTTCTTAGTTTTCTCTGTCAGAATTTTTTGTCCATTTCAGTCATGGTAAAAAAATGTAATATGATACTGGGAAGAAGGAAATATGAAAAAGCCAAGAATACATCGACTTGGAGCTGTGGTGCTGTTTTTGTATTCAGGAGTCTGAGGAAAGATGTTACTATTCTTATTTTGATATAGCTAGTAACACTTCGGTGATTAATTATATAAACCTTGTAAATTCTGCCTTTGATTACTGGAGAGCCATCAGTTGAAATTGTGGTTATATACTTAGGTTCATAACTATTTCTGTAGCAAGTAAAGTTCATTCTTAAGTTAGCAGATGGTTTTCTGTTTGAATTTTAAGGAAACTGATCTAAGTAGTTGCATAAGTTATGACAGTCCCTTTAAACCATGAGTGTCCAACCTTTTGGCTAACCTGGGCTGCATATAAAATATATAATGTAGTTAATGTATATTAGTAACAAAGCTTACCTTTTTTTTTTTTTTTTTGATTAAAACATAAGAACAAGAGAGCAACAAAAGCATAAAACTAGTGGAATATTTGATCTTGTTTTTGTGAAACTAATTCATCAGTCCGGTTAGATGGAGGTGGTTGCAATTCTTAGTGAGTTCTCAAGGTGTTCATCAGAGATTTTTAGTGAAATGTTGTTCTTCCTATGTTTCATCCTTGAAAAAAGTTGTTCACAAATGTGCATACTGCCAAAATACAATGACATTAATAAGGCATGATTGTGAAGTGAGAGATGTCTTCCTCTGGTACGATTAATCTTACAAAAGTCTAGTAGGGAGACATGGTCAGATTTTTTGAGTTGAATCTCTGATTGTAACTGTATACATTCCATTTGAAAATTTGCAGGTAGTATATCTAAACTGACTGAAAAATGGAGTCACAAATTTAACAAAAAATTGTTGAGTCTTGAAATTTCAGCAGTCTTGAAATTTAGTCTCAAATTATTTTATGAGAACAGAAAGCAAGGCTGAATATTTTTTACTGCACCCAGGACTGAGTTTAGCCAGTGTATCAAAATGCATAAAATTATTTGCCATAACATGGATTAGCACTGCACTGTGCCCTTGCCATGTCCTCTGTACTATATATTTTATGGGGGGTGCTCTTGAAAGTAGTGCCTCCTGTTTTATGATGTCGATCCACAATGTTAGAGGTGGATGTTGGTGATATGGCATTAGAGGTTGAACTTTCCCGCCAACATTCCTTTATATTTTGTTGTTGTGCAACAGTTGGCAGCAGAGGGACAGTCTTAAATGTTTGACATGGAAGTGCATATGAAGCAAAGGTGTGGAATTGAATTCCTCCATGTGGAAAAAATTGCACCCATTGACATTCACTGATGCTTGCTGAACATTTATGGAGACTGAACAGTGGATATGAACATAGTGAGGTAGTGGGTGGTGCATTTCAGCAGTGGTGACAGCGAGTCACTTCTGCTGTTTTGTATTTTTATGAGCACAGCACACAAGCTCTTGTTCATTGCTGGTGAAAATTTATAGCTAATGGTGATAACTGTGTTGAAAAATAGTATTTTGTAGCTGTATTTTGTAGCTGAGAATTTGCTCTATTTAACAGTGTTTTTGTGTTCTTTGTATCTGTTGTTGTTTCCATGTAAACAATTAGGAGGCATTATTTTCAGAGCAGCCTTTGTGTCCCAGGCAAGCCAAAAGGTTGGACTTCCCACGGACTAGTTGATTAATGATCCTTAAAATCTGAAGTCAACACTTTATCTAGGAAGTGTCACAAGATGACCATTGCTACACAGGATCAAGGAAGTTTATTACACAGTTATGTAGAAGTAGAAATGAATTACCGAGGGCATCCACGTTGAAAGCCTACTCTTTGAATTCATGCTGCAGATATAATAGGCTACATTCTGCTGTGCTCATTCCATGAGCTGCTGAAAGACTACTTCAAGAATACCAGCTTGACACTAGGTCAGGGGCTGCAGATTTATCAGCCCTCCAGAATAGGAGGATATTATGTCTGATTTATCTTTTATTTTGCTTTTAAAATTGACTTCTTTCTGATAATTTATTAAATACAGAACATGAATTTTATATGACTTGCCTTGTTTTCTTTTAAATGATTTGAAAATATTAGGGCCTAAATGAAAATTTTATACTGTATTTTAAAGGCCTATTTGGCTGGAGTGCTCCATCTCTCTATAGAAAAAAAAAAAAGATTTAATAGTTCTTTTAGCACGACATGAAAGCTATCTCTGAAATGCTGTGTTGCACAGTGGGACTTCTGTGTCTTCTCACTCGGCCAACTAGTGAAATACTCAAAGACATACAACTCTTAGTTGCTGTTTAAACTCTATTAGTAATGTAGATGAGAGAAAATGGACTCTTTAGTTCCTACATGTGGAATTTTATGTATGGAAAACAATAGTAATAAAATTTAGAAAATCTTAACGATCTCTTTATGCCATTTAATGGATAATAACTTTTTTCCTCTGAAGAACTGTAAGTTCTTGGTACCACTTAATAATTATCAGTCAAGTTCACTCAGTAAAGTCCATAAAGTAACTCAACCTTTAGCATGAGTAAGAATAAAATGAGAAATGGCATTGCATCTTAATGGCCATTCTGTTACTGTTTTCCATGCAATCAGAATTTTATTCATTTTTCTTTCTTTTAAGTCATTTATATGAAACAATTATTATCACAGCTGTTTAGGGGAAACAAATGACACAAAAATCTGCAAGCAAAGTATAAACTTCATTTTCCCATTGATATGTGACAATTCCAGTTCATACACAGTAGGATTTAGCATATAAAGTTTCCTGTACACAGCTACATTTTTGTGATGCCTGAATTTATACTGATAGAGGAACCGAATGTAGTTGGAAAGAAATTTGCTTTCATGAAAGTAAACTTTTGACTAGCTAAGTCCTCTACAAATATCAGTAAATGTTGTTTTACACTTCAATCAAAGTGTGTGTCAAGCATAATCTACCATTTGTTGCTTTTTACATCTTAATGAACTTTTGCTGAAAGGTACGATAGTATTACTGATATCTTGAAGAACATGATTTTGGCATCAGAGGCTAATTAGTAGAAATACAGATTAAAAAAATTGTCAGGGTTTTGGAGGATAACATGTTGTTATTGGCTTGCAGTTTCTTGAAAAAACTTTTGAAAGTATCTTTAAAGTGTGTTTTATATTCCGTGAAGTAAATATATCTCTAAAGCAAAAATCATTTATAAGATATATATATTTTTCCTTTTTCTTTGTCTGCATTTGAGCCAAAGATCTATTTTCTATAGCACCTATGTCTGCTTTAACTTACACAGTAATTTCAGCTAATTCTCTGTATTGATTACCAGTTAGAAATAGCTTCCTGTAATGTGTATTAAGTACCCCAATGAATATTTAGAAAGCTATATTAATATTTTACAATATTAGGGAAAAATCTTGAGTAGCACATGAGTAAATCCTGAGTAAAAATAGGGAAGTTAGAATGTAGTTCTTTCGAATAATGATTTGCTTTTTCATATATACAAAATGTTTTTAATTTTGATGCTGGAAATTCTGTAGAGTGCAGTCAAGTGCATGTGAATACAAGTGTGCACGCACACAGGTGCGCACACAGAGAGTTCCTAATTTTATTACCTTTTTGTTATTGTCTTAGTACTTCGACTGACTTCCACTGCTACACATTTGAGTGTGTGCTTCCTGGGGGGTGTTCTTTTAAGTTTTAAATTACACAGAATTTCCATCTGCTTTTATTTGATTTGTGGTTGCAAAGATCATGCTTGGCCCATGGAATCTTACACTGTGCCGAGAGGATGTGGAGTTCTGTCAGCCAGTGAAATATGTCTGGCTTTTTTTTCTTCAGCAGGTTTCATATGCTTCTCTTCTTGTGTGGTCTCACTATTCTGAATATATTTAACAGAAATATTTGCCCTCTTCATCTTCTGTGTGCTGCTCTCTTTTAAGCAGCCTATGTATAAGAAACCTGAGATCCAAAATAATTCCAATCCTGACTAAAAACAAGATAGTGTTACATAGAAAGGTACTTTAATAGTTGCACATTCCAAAATTTATAACGGCATTCTGTGTTCTGGTTATACACAAGTACTAGTTGACTTGCAGTTAACAATGTGCATCCCTGTTTTTTATAAATAACTTTATTTTCTTTCAGGCATTGCTACAATTTACAGTTCAACAGCAAGAAGCAGCTGCTGAGAAACAGTATATATTAGCAATTGAAAAACATTCTTACAAATGTCAAGAGCTTTTTGATGCTCAGGTATGTATGTACACTTACAAAAACTTTTATGATTGTCTTTTAGTTTCAGCTGTTTTTTGTTTGAAAAAAAACATGCCTTTTGGAGCAAAAAAGATGACCAGTTCTTCATTTTGTGTCCTCAGCATAACAGTAAACACAGTTGCTTAAAAGTGCTAAGCGCATGATGACTCTGCATCTGTTGGAATTGAAAGTATTTTATAACATTTTAGTCTGCTTAGAACAGATTCAAGAACAGCAAAAGTATTACTTCCATAACTGTTACATTTGCATCGCAAACCAAAAGCCGGGGACAGAAATATGAAAATATGTTCAAGAAGTTCAAATTAATCTGGGGATCTAAGTGAGATAGGTGTTAATTGGTGTTGTTTTTCGTTTGATTGTTTTCAGTAGAACCCAACAACGTAAGAATTATAGTGTACATGAGACTTAATGCCCAGTTCTCAGTTCAAATAATGTCTGCATTTAATGAAGCTTACTCTTGGATATCTGAAAAAGTTTACATTTTGTTCACAAACTTACAAGTAACTTCATTCCCCTGAGTCAAAGTTTGCCATCTTTATTCCTTCTATTCAAATGATTTTGTTCTAGGACTTACTGAAGATTACTGAAATAATTACTTATGATCAAGTTGTTTTGCATTCTACGTTATGGCATTGTGCATACATATACATTTTACATGTAAAATTATAAGTATCCGTATCACTTCAAAGAATTTTTTTGCTATAGTGTTAATCACATGGTGCAAGTATGTTCTGTACACAAACACAGCTTCTTTTTCTGGTTTCCTTCTAATATTCTTGTCTTAAAAGCAGTATTTGGCTTTCAAATTTTAAGTGCCCTTAGTTCCCTCTTAAATTTTCTCCTGTTTTGTTTCCATTTCCACAAAATCAAGATTGTCTCACTTAATGTATTGACTCCCATATTTTCTCCTAATTCTTCGCCTTAATTCTCCTACCTCTCCCCCTTTGGGAAGGAAGAAAGACTCTTGCTGGTTTTAAACTTATCATTATTAAATTTTATTTCAGTTTCAGATTTTAAAGCTGTCTTTTATCAGAATGCCTGTGATGGAGATGCATGTTGTCTGTCTGGAGAGGTACTGATGATAACTGCTGCTGATACTTGTACAGTATTGTATGTTTCAGGCTAGAGGAAGATACAAAAGGCCTAGTTATATCTCAGTTTCCTCCTAGACAAATTCATCTTTGATATTGACATGCAGGGTTTTTCAGCATACTGACTTGCTGGAGCTACCATCATCATCACCTTCTCCAGGAGGGAACCATCACTTCATCAACAAAAGTTATCCTTGGTTCTGTATTTTGTTTCAGCTGTCTTTTTCACTGCACTCTTCTCTCAGTTCTGTTTCCATAGGTCTTCAGTTTAAGACCTTGCTAAAATTACAAAAACTTCTTCATGGTAAAATAATCTAGCCATTTTCTGTTGTGATCCTTCTTACAGGTGCCTTCTCCATAGATCCCGAAGTCAGAAAGTTCTGGTCTGTTTTCTAGTTTAGGTTCATTTGCTTGAAGTTCCTACGTGTGTGTTATATAGTATTCTTTCTTTTCTCAGTCTGGAAAAGCCTCAGATTTTTGATTTTAACATTTCCAAAACCTCCTGGGATAGTTTGCACTGTTGTTAAAATATCTGCTTGAGTTAATTTGATCAATACACTCCCTGACTATACTGAACTGCCTCTCATTGAAGAGTCTTTTTATATAGATTGTTATGACTATCCATTGCTTTTGGAACAACTACTTGAGATATGAGTTGTCAGCATCACTTACTATCTAGTTACTGTCTACAGATGATGGGTAGTTATATATCCACCCTTTTTCTTAGTCCATTAATATCAGTCACTTGTCTATAATATCCTTTTTCACACATTCCTTAGGTGTGGAGGTTATGGGTCCTCACTTTAAGTCCCATGCTGGAATGTGTTGAAGGAACCAGTTCCCTCAAATTCACTGATGAACACTGTGAGGGATGCTTCCTGAGTAACAGTTTCTAGTGTTGCTGTTTTTTTCCCAAGGGAATGTGCTCTGAGATCTACATTTCAAACAGTGAAGCAAGTATTCTCATGGTATCTTCATCTTGTGATGGCCTTGGTCAGCAAACAGGACAATAAGAACTTCTTTATGCCAGGAAGCAATCTGGTTAGATAATAAACATTTAGGAAGGCAATGCATGTCAGTATACATCTAGTGTTTGAAGATTACATTTCCTAAATGTCACTGGCAAGCACATGTCAACTTAAGTGGGAAAATCGCAAATTTCATGTTTTTCTGAGGTGTGCATTTAATGTTGTCTCCTGAAAATGAACACCAGTTTTGATCTTGTGTTTGAAGTTGTGTGTGTTATAAAAATACATATTGAAAAATTAGATCTTGTGAAATTTTTTTATCAAAACAGACTACTTTTGGAAAAAGCAGAAGCCACTGACAACAGAACATTCCAAAAAGTTCTTTATGGGGAATGGATAGTTTCACATAGTTCATTACTGATATTTTAGAAAAAGAAAATAGAAAAAAAAACTGAATAGGATAATTATTTTGATGATTTTATTTTGATTATTTTAAAAAGAGAAGAAAAAAGAAAACTTTCAAATAAAAATTTTTAGTGCTCAGAAAATTTAGGCACATAGATTAATAATTGTATTAAATTACTTATTAACTTAAATTAATAAAAATATTTCGGTATATGTCAGGTATTGGTCTGTTCTAGAACAGAGATATTACATGGGGTAGAACAGTAGTGGGATCCCAGATTGTGTGTGTGTGTATTAATACACAGTTGGACATAGTACATTTATTTCTCTTATTGACAGATTTGTATTATAGTAATTATAGTGCTATTTTCTTCAGTGAGTGCTAGCAAATTTTATGAAAAGAAGAGGCATGGAAAAGATCTGAATGCCATGCACTCTGATTTTTAGTCAGAAGGAAAAAAAGTGGCATTATTTTTATATATTTTTAATTTGAATTAAGTGTATTAAATGTGGTCTCATCACTAAGGCATTGTATCTGAGCAATCACTTGGACTGTATGCTGGAACTGCAGTTTGCAGGGTCCAGTGTCATTGGCAGTATTCTGCTGTTGCATATTTCAATATGGAGAGTAGTGTGTCTTTTGGTCTTCTCTCTTTTCCATTCTTTGAATAAGAGTAGTATGTTTCAACATTAAGGAAAATCTTACTTCTCAGTGTAGCAAAGAATGAAGACTTAGAGATTGAGTTGTAAATTGCAGTACCTTGTGCAGTGTACACTGTGTAAAACAATTGCAATCACATAGAAATGTAGAATGAGCAAGTAGTCTGGTTAGCACTTCTCTTTTATAGTGATAAAATGTTTAGAAATTTTGCTATAAAAATAGTGGTTAAGGACATGTCAGTGCTATTTTCTGTGATTACATATGTTTTTCTTGCTGAGTCAGAGAACATAATTGTAAATTTCTTACGAATGGAGTGTAATTGTTCTTTTTTGTTGTTGTTTTTGTCCTTATTTAATTTGACTGCTTTGTGGAGGGAGCATCTGAAGTTTAATATCACATTCACTATGTAGCTTCTGTAACCCACTGTACTCCTGTAACACATTACAAATTTCCTTTTTTTAACTAATGATTCAGATTACAGAGGGAAAAACACTTCGTAGTTTGCAGACGATTATCGAAGGAGGTGATTCTGCCCCTCCACTCTGCTCTCCTGGGACACCACCAGGAGTACTGCACCCAGTTCTGGAGCCCCCAACACAAAAAGGATGTGAAGTTGTTGGAGCAGGTCCAGAGGAGGGCCATGAAGGTGCTGGAGCACCTCCTCTTTGAGAACAGGCTGAGAGAGCTGGGGCTCTTGAGCCTAGAGAAGAGAAAGGTGGGACCTGATAGCGGCCTTCCAGTACCTGAAAGGAGCCTACAGGAAAGCTGGGGAGGGACTTTTTAGAAGGGCATATAGTGACAGGATGAGGGGAAATGATTTTAAACTGGAAGAGGGTAGGTTTAGACTAGATATTAGGAAGAAATTCTTTACTGTGAGGGTGTTGAGACACTGGAACAGGTTGCCCGGAGAGGCTTTGGATGTTCCCACCCTGGAGGCGTTCAAGGCCAGGCTAGATGGGGCTTTGAGCAGCCTGGTCTAGTGCGAGGTGTCCCTCCATATAGCAGGGAGGTTGGAACTAGATGATCTTAAAGGTCCCTTCCATCCCAAACCATTCTATGGTTTTATGATTATTATGATAACTTTGTAAAGGACAGACCATAAAAGACATGGTAAAAAGATGAAGTAACCATTTATTGTTTAAAAATATTCACTGTATAGAATTATGATGTTCTAAGGAATGTTTTCATTTAGGTTCCTAGACCCTGAGATTGATAGTGTAGAACGCAGGACCTGTTTTCTCTTGAAGCCGAAGAAATGATGATGTATCAGAAATTTCTCTTATTATTCAGCCAAGGTAGGGGTTGTTAAAAATGTCGGCTGTGTTGTGGTTGACTTTGATACAGCATTTAAAACTGTCAGTAGATTATTAAGGTAAAATAAACTGTTAAATAGCTGTAGCAAATCACTTACAAGGAGAATAATTTTCTCTCTGTTGTTTTCCTTACACTTTTCTTTCCTTACCTTGAAGGTCTCCTTCCTTACTGTCTCCTCAGGAATGTGCATTGAAGCGTGCATTCATGGAGGGAGAGGGATAAAAATGTATATGCAGTTAGGCTCTGATCACACTTTTCTGTCTCTAAATTATGACTAGATTATATTCCTCTTTTTTTTTGTATGTCTTCCCAAGGAAGTAGTCTCAATTAGAGATACAGCTGGACTCTGTAGTGTTTTCATTTTTGGATGTAGCTAAGGAAGATATATTTTATAGTGGTCCTTATGTTAATCTGGATATTTTCCACTTTGATTCATGTAGAAGAAGAATAAAGAAACACAAGGATTATCTTTGGTTTTATGGTTCAATTGCATATATAGTCCATTTCTCTACTAGACTGCTTTTCTTCTACTCTGTAAACCCTTAAGGTTGTACACTGCAGTTTTCCTTTCTATTGAGTATATTATGCTGAAATTTCTTCCATAGTAGCCAGAGGAGCTACTAGTGTACAATGTGTCAAATATAGAGGAAACAACCTAGTTAAATATTTTCCTCTGCTCTTGAGCAGCCTCTTTTAGTTCCCACAGCAAGGGACTTGGGACTATAATTTTTAAGGTCCCTTCAAACCCGAGCTATTCTATGATATAGTTATTTTTTTGATATCTTTATGTGAAGCTATGAAACAAATGTTTCATTTGTAGATGGAACAACTTTTAATATGAGTAGTTGCTCCATGGTCATAGTTATTATTTCACTCTACTTTTTTGTGGTGGTGGCTGTCTGTTACATTCATGTTTGTAGCTTTACAAATAATGGTTCAAAATCTGTTTGACAGTGTATGAAATCTTTTGGCAGGGGATGAGGTGGGTGGGGCATGCTCAGGACAATGGTGACTTAGCTGCAGTTTAAAAAAAAATGCTGAATGTTCAGTCAGAATAGAAGTTCAATTTCTGTAACTCAGTTTTTTAAAGTATGTGGGTGCTCTCAAGAACAGCTTGTGGACAGGCAGAAAATTGATGTGTTAATGGTAATGAGCTGCTGGAATGAAATCTTGTGTTTTGCATTCCCATCTGTGAAGATTAGCAGTAACCCTTGTGAACAAGTCCTAAAATGCTAAATGTAAGAACTGTATATGTCCGTCAATGGTTTACGGGCTGATTCAGCCCAGTTCCATGACTAATGGGGCTGGGGGACCCACAGACCCACACTCCAGGAAAGGAGGAAAGGGAGAAGTGGAAAAGGTAGGGAGATGGGCCTAAAAATGAAACAGCAGCAACCATCTGAGGAGGAAAGTTAATTTACTAAATAAGATAGAAGAAGGCAAGATAACACAATATAATATAATATAATTGGAATTGAAGTTAGTAAATCAAATGAAATGAGACAGTGTCCAAAAACCAGAGACCTTACTCTGATGCTGAAGGCGAGATGGCTAGGGAGCACACACGCTGCTGAGACGAACAGAAAGGGATAAAAGGGATGTCTCATGACATGTGAACAGATTTATCTTTCCCTCTGAACGAAAAACAGAAACGGAAAGTCCTCTGGGTTGTGTAGTTCTCCTCTTCTGAGGCAGGTATACCTGGAACTATTGATGATCCATGGAACTGAACCATTAACTCTTTAACTCCCAGTACTCTACATGATGTTATGATGTGGAATGCCAATAAGAAAAATCATAAAACCATGACAATGTCATAAAGAAAATGAACTTCTATATACCAGAAGAAATGTTTATTTGGTTCAGCAATATAGTTCCACAATTTGTAAGTATCATTTTGTATTATTTCAAATTTTATTTTTGTATCTACTTATATTCAGTAGCATGTTTATATAATAATGTGTATTTAAGATTGCTTAGTACATACATTTCTCAGTAAAAAATTTTCCAAAGATGCAAAACAGCATATTTCCTTTTTGAAAATTGAAAATCTTTACCAGTCTTTCAACTTTATTTGAATTTGCCCACTATCACAAGCTAGTTAATAGGTGATTTTTTCAGTCCCTTTGTACTGTAAATTTAGGCAAAATGCTGTCAGTCTCAACAAAAAATCTTATTTGAATATTGCATTTGCTAATCCAAGTTTTCAGATCTTCCTTGGATTCATCAAGTTTCAGATGAAAGCAACTCTTTAGTGTGATTTCTACTCTCTGACTTTTGCTTATGTAACAGTCTCCTCTTATTATGTAGTCATCTATTCTTGCCAATACTGAAAAAATAAATAATGTTGTATGATTTTTCTCCTTTATTATTTTTCTGTCAGCTATTGTTTTAAAAAAAATATTTTCCACATTTTTGCGATCTTTCATTAGTGAACATTTTGCTGTTTATGAAGCCTATATTTTAGGAGTCTATTTTGTCTTATTTTTCCTGGTAGATAGAGCAATTCTGAATAACTCATACAGTCTGCAAAATGAATTAAATCGCAAAAACAAAAGAGCTAATGAACATTTTTCATTAGTGTTTTTACTAAGGTCTCTTATGTCGGTATTCTTAGGGCAGTGTGGGGGCTATTTTAATAGTCTTTATTACTGTGTATACTTCCTGAGAAAAGTGTTTTTAGTGTTCGATGACTGAATAGTGTCTTACTCTATTTATAAACAGTAATACAGTTACAGCAAAAGATTTGAAACTTGATAGTGTTGTCTCGCATTAATATTACTCTCCGATGTGCACCAAGTTATTCAGATTCTTCTGCACATTTCTGAATCAAGTATTAAGCTTAGTTGTTTTATTACCACTATTGTAATTTTTCTTTGTTTTGTCCTTGTTTTAACTTTTCTCTCTAGTAATGTTTTGCTGGTTTCTGAGCTTCCTCTTAGAAACATTTAGCTGCTTTGTTAGCCACTTGGCCCACAAACTGGCAAAAAGATACAGTTCAACCATACAGTAATAAGTTATAATTTGAGGAAGTGGAAATATGTAACAGATGTTGGAATTTTTTAGACAGATTTTCCGCCTTTTACTGCCAAACACTCAGATGCCACTGATAGTAAGGACAATGTAAGAAACTAGTTATGATTACCAGATCTTGACATTTGATTTGGACTTAGCATAGCATAAGTGAAGTATAAAAGAATATGCTGATAAATGTAGCTAGCCTTTTTACAGGAGCAGAAAACTATTATTAGTGTTTTGATAAGACTGCCTTTTTCCTCAGGATAATATTTTGAATAGATAGCAATGGACATATTTTGCTAACATTACGAAGTTTTTCTGCTATAGCTCTGTATTTTTGTCATCTCTCTCTCAAATGGAGATAAAGGGATTTTTCCCATAACCTGAGTTATTTCTTCTTACTGTTAGATTCCTTCATGAGACTGAAATAAATGTAGAATTTAGTGGGCTAAGGTTTCTTGTTAAAATAGATGAACAAATTTGAGTCAGTGAATTCTTAAAAAGCCCAATCCAGTATGTTATTATTTCTTTTCGTGAATAAAGTATTGCAGCGTTTACTAACTGATTCTGTAGATGATTTTTCCCAAATTTTGAGGGTCAGGGATTGTTATATGTCCTATGTAGTAAAGGCAAAAAAGTATTGATTATATTGGAGGTGAGAGATTAAGTCTTACTATGACTGTTTTTTTTCTGATAAATACTAGAATGCAGTTACATGAGATGAAAAGTTTTGGTAGAATTTTCTCATTAGAAATACAGGTCATTCACTTGTAGTATAGATTAGAAATACAGAGGATTATGCCTTAATGTACTTAATATATTTTTCAGAATAATGTTATTAAAGGAAAATTCCAGGTATCATTTCATTAGTGTATGAATTTCTTCTCCTCAGATTAAAAAATATGTAAAGGTGCATGTTTGGTTGACACGTTAAAAGGAAGGGATGCCATCCAGAGGGACCACAACAAATTTGAAAGGCGGGCCCGTGTGAAACTAATGAGATTCAGCATAGCAAAGTGCAAGGTTTTGCTCTTGGGTCAGAGTAATCCCAGATGCATATACAGACTAGGT